>JAQZBX010020352.1:0-33070 GCA_029593785.1 Cabassous unicinctus
TACTCGGGGGATTCTTGCCATCCCGTTAGAGAATGTGGCAGAACTCCCCAGGATGGGAGTTCGATATTCTTTCTGTTATAGTGTGAATGACCACCCACCATGACAATGCCCCATGAGCACTTGAACACATTTATATGCCTTATAGGTATGCCCCAGGTGAACCTCCTCCCATGCATCCCCCATCACTGACACCCCACACCAATGATCCTCCCCTGCCACCATTGTAACCTTTCTGTGCTCCAAAACTTCTTCAAAAATGAAGCTAAAAAAATAACCAAATACAGTTAATAAGAAAATGAAATAATAATGATAGTTTTAAAAATAAATAAAATACAAAAAATTAAAAGAAAATTTAGAATAATAAAATAATTAAAATATAAAATTAGAAAAAAATTTTTTCACTACTGTAAGATCTGTTATCTTGTATGTACAGTGACATTTTCTTTTGTTTATTCCCCCAGTATCTTTTTTTTTTTGTTTTTCATTTTTTTCTTCAAAGAAGCTCTAGGGTACAGAAAAGTCACATACAGAATATAGGGGATTCTCATAAACCCAACATCCTCCCCCTTTTCCCCTTTCCCCTATTAATATTTTACAAGAGGATTCTACATTTGTTACAATAGATGTATAAATATTGAAACGTTGCTACTAACCATGATCAGTGATTTACATTATGGTTTACATTTTGGACCATACACTTTTATAAATTTTAATGAAATTTAACATGGCCTGTATCATCATTGCAAGATCATGTAGAACACTTCCATTGCCCCCAAAATGCCCCATGGTCCATCTCTTTCTCCCTTCTTCTCCCCTCAGGACCCATGGCAACCACCAAGCTTCACTCCTTCAAGAACAAGATTCATAGTTACTTGCAACAACATTGAAGACTTGACATACTGGCCTGTCCTCCCCTATTGGGCATTGCCTGTGCTCTCAAGGGACTCCCGCCCCGCAATTTGAGAACATAGCAGGACTCCCCAGGATGGGAGTCCAACACCTTCCCACTCATTATGTGGGTCTCCACCCACTGATACAACACACTATGACAAGATGAACACTCACTTCCCCTAGAAGCCTGCACCACCTCCCAGGCATTTTTCATTTCAGTTTTTGTGGTCTTCAACTCCAGTAGTTCTGTTTGGTTCCTTTTTAAAATTTCTATCTCTTAGACTCTCATTCATTCATTTGTTTTTTCTGATATCCTGTAGTTCTTTCTCTGTACTTTCCTTCATCTCTTTAAGAATTTTTAAGATTTTTTAATGGCTTTGTTTGGTATGCCCACATTCTTGTCTTCTTCGTTGTTGTTTTCTATATTTTCATTCTTTTCTTTTGGATAGGCCATCTTGTCCTCTTTCTTTGTCTGTACTCTTGTTGCACAGTGTGCAGTTCAATATTTAAATATTAATTCTGGGATTTAATTCCTGGGATATCAGATTCCTGGTTTTGTAACCAGCTGGTAATAAGACAGAGATTTTCTTGAGCTTCAGCCCTCCTCTCAGGAAGGTCTTCCCAAGGCGAATGCAGTGTTCAGGGCTTTCTCTGTCTTAACTGGGCCTCTGTCTTGTCCTGGGCTTTTGTTTGTTAGTTGTTTTGGAGTTCCACTGTTTACAGGAGATTGATTGTCCCCTCTGTTTCCAAAGGGACAAACCTCCTCCTGGGTATCTGAAGCCAGCAGGCCTTTGTCTCAGATTGTCAACCTTTATAATTTTTTATACTCCTTTCATTGCCTCATGCTGCTTTTGTCTGAAGGGCAAATTCTGGGAGGAGGATCACCCCACAGAGGACTTTCCATTACAATCTTTCACAGCCAAAAGAGGGCCATAGACTCAAGAAGGGGATGCAGACTGTATCCAGAGTGTTCTGTGGAGGGCATCAGGAAGAGTGCCAAAAACTTCTCTGATGGCCTCCCAAAGCTGAGCTTCCCTGGCCTCATCAGCTAATGAAGTCCTTCATAACTTACCTCTACAACCCTGAGGAAGCCCTGCCTCTTTAAATTTCCACCTCCTCTACCCCATCGGAGGAGATTGAAACAATGGTTGCCATCACCTTTGTCCAGGGTTGGTTGAAACAATATCTGCCCTCAGAACCAGGACCCAGTGATCTGAATTCACTAATTACAAGCCATGATTAGTGATTGGCTGTGCATACCCCTGTCCTTGGGAAGAGGATTTTTATGTTTCCTTCTGTCAGCAGCAGCTAGGCAGGGACTAGACTCCTTAGCAACTTGCTGCAAGAGTAGGGGTGGGTGCCAGTAGCCACCACGTGGAGAAATTACATAATTTATCAGCCTCTTCTTCCTGCTCTTCCATGGATGCTGTACAGTGTTCTTCTGGCCTCTGGAGTTTCAAAATCATTGTTTCAGACAGTTCATGCATGTTTAATAGTTGTTTTCGTGGAAGGACTGAGTCCTGGAGCTCCCTACTCCACTGTCTTTCAGAAGCTGTGGTCAAAGGATTATTTTTTACCTATTTGTAGTTACCTAGAAACACTTGCTATATCCCACTGAGAGCAATCAACACTTCTCCTTCTTTCCCAGCCTATTCTTAATTTCATGGAAACTCTTCCAGTTAGATAAATATATCTCCTTAATGTGACTGTAGGAAATAAATATAAGTTGTTTTGCAAATGTGAAATTTTTTTCTTTATACTGAATAACCTCTTTTAGACTTTAAAATGTAGGATTTTTGCTGTTTGTTTCATATTCATTAATTATTCACTAAGCAATCATTTAAAAATTATTATTAGTAAAAGCAAGTTCACGTTTGGTTATTGGTAACAGTTTCCAAAGCTGAATATAAGATACATTTCTATTGTAATAATTATATCAATATTCTAGTTTTATTCTTTGTTTTCTATTATAGTATAAAAGTTTCCAAAGCTGTAGAGTTTCATGATTATATTCTTGTAGATAACAGTAAAAAGAAAATTAAGAAAATAAGAATAAAAAGAAGTCACCGGGTAGAACCAGTTAATACAGATGACTCTGCTCCTAAGAGTCCAACTCCACCACCACCTCCTCCTCCTGGTGAGTTAAATTGATACCAATACTGAATTTAGAAATACTGCTTTAAACAATGGAGAGGGAAAGAAAGCTGTGTAGTTTTTATTTAGTATACACTTTACCTTGTGAGTTTTTTTGAAAACATTATCTTTGAAGAATTCTTCACAATATCTACTCTGTCCAAAATTTATTAACATAAGTATATGGGGTTTTTTAATCAGAAAATAATGTTTTATAAATTTTTTTAAAACTGAAAATTAATGAGAGTTCTGGGAAGATAGCATCAGAGTAGGCAGGCAGGACTCAACTCTTTCACAAAAACAATGGAGAAAGAACCAAAAACTGTCCAGGCAACCTGCTTTGGGGGTCAGCAGACCAGGACAGTGCTACGCAAGTCTCAGGAGGTTGAGGGACAGAGAAACGAAGAACCCAAAACAATAAACATGAGTTGCCAAACCCCCGTGGCAGCTAGGAAGGACTCCTCTCCCCACCTACCCCCAAGATATTAAGCCAAGGTAAAACCCCTGGTTCACTGCAGCCAACTGAGAGGGGAACAGACGTCTTCCTCCTTGTCATCTGTTACAAGGGAAAATGGAGGGAAAGTCGGGGGGCTTCTCTTTAGTGAATTCAGCCAGCAGAGCCCGCTTTGAATCTCAGCTCTGGCCAGACCAAAACACAGGAAAGCGGTGACTGAAACACCCCATGGAAAGGTGCACCATCTGCTGACAGGTCTTGAAGTAGCACGGACAAAAATTGCTTTTAAGTGTCCCTGTACCCTATCTCCTGGGAGATAATCTGTGCCTCATTAGTGAGTCTCTGGCCCGATTTTTATAGCCTAAGCTGGGTAATTTTAAAGACTTAGAATTAGTTAAACCAAATATCAAAGAAGAGCATTGGGGGAAAAAAAAAAAAAAAAAAACAATAGGCAAGAGAGAGAAATTGGCTACCAGAGTAAATTCAACAACATATTCAGATGCCTAGACATCAGCAAAAAATTGCAAGCCATACCAGGAAATAGGAATAGATGGCCCAGCCAAGGGAACAAACCAAATATCCTGAGGAGATACAGGATTTAAGATATTAATCAATGATAATCACACTATTCTCTTAAATCAATTCAAAGAATTAAAAGAAAATATAACTAAAGAGATAAAGGATTTAAGAAGATACTGGGTGAGTATAAAGAACAATTTGAAAGCCTGCAAAGAAAAGTAGCAGATCTTATGGGAATGAAAGGCATGATGGATGAGATTAAAAATACATTAGAGGCACATAAGAGTAGATATGAATTGCTTGAAGACAGAATTGGTGATTTCGAAGGCGGAACATCTAAACTAGAAAAGACAGGAGAATAAAAAGAGATTAGAATGGAAAAAATGGAACAGGGTCTCAGGGAATTGAATGATAACGTGAAATGCACAAACATACCCATTATCAGTGTCCCAGAATCAGAAGAGAATGGAAAAGGGGCAGAAAGAATATTTGAGAAAATAATGATCAAAAACTTCCCAACTCTTAAGAAAGACATAAATATCAATATCCAAGAAGGACAACACAACCCAAATAGAATAAATCTGAAGATACCTACCCTAAGACACCTACTATTCAGAATGAGAAATATCAGAGATAAAGAGAGGATTCTGAAAGCAGCAAGAGAAACACAAAGCATCACATACAAGGGAACCTCCATAAGATTAAGTGCCAACTGCTCATCAGAACCATGAAGGTGAGAAGAAAGAGGTATGATGTGTTTAAAGTACACAGAGAAAAACTGCTAGCCAAGAATTCTGTATCCAGCATAATCATCCTTCAAAAATGAAGGTGAGTTCAAAGTCTTCACAGACAAGCAAAAACTGATAAAATATGTTACCCAAAGTCCAGAATTACAAGAGAAAATAAAGGGATTGCTGCAGCCTGAAAGGAAAAACAAGGGTAAGAGACTTGGAGAAGGGTATAGAAATTAAGATTATTAAGAAGGATAAATTAAAGGGTAAAAAGACAGACAGTAACAGGATATGAAAAAGAAAGCCAAAGGACAAAATGGACAAAGTAAGTAATGCTTTTACAGTAATAACATTGAAGGGAAGTGGAAGTGGCTCAAGGGATTGGACTCCCCTCTACCATAATAGGAGGTCCAGAGTTCGATTCCTGGGACCTCCTGGTGAAAAGCAAGCTGGTCTGAGTGGAGAGCTGGCCCACGTGGAGTGCTGGCCTGTACAGGAGTGCTGGCACAGCAAGATGATGCAACAAAAAGAGACACAGAAGAGAGACAATAAGACACAGCAGACCAAGGAGCTGAGGTGAGGTGGTGCAAGGGACTGAGCACCTCTTTCCCACTCCTGAAGGTCCCAGGATCGGTTCCTGGTGCTGCCTAAAGAGAAGACAAGCAGACACAGAAAAATACACAGAGAGCAGACAGCAAGCGCAAAAACAATGGGGTGGGGGAGAGAAAAAATAAAATCTTAAAAAAAAAAAAAAAAACATTGTTAATGGCTTGATCTTCCCAATCAAAAGGCACAGACTGATAGAGTGGATAAAAAAGTATGTGCCCTTTGTATGTTGTCTACAAGTGATCCACCTCAGACATAAGGACACAACCAGGTTAAAAGTGAAAAGTTGGGAAAGGATATTCCATGCATATAGTAACCAGAAAAAAGCTGGAGTAGTGATACTAATATCAGACAAAATAGATTTAAATGCAAAATGCTTATAAGGGATGAAGACAGTCATTATGTATTAATAAAAAGGGCAATTCTCCAAGAAGAAATAACTATATTAAATATTTATACACCTAACCTGAGTGCGCCAAGATATATGAGACACACCCTGGCAAAACTGAAGGAGAGAGAGATGTTTCTAGAATAATAGTTGGAGACTTCAATACACCACTCACAGTACTGGATAGAACATCTGGACAGAAGATAAATAAAGAAACAGAAAGCTTGAATAATATGATTAATGAACTAGAGCTAACAGGCATATATAGAGCTTTGCACCCCAAAACAGCAGGATATATATATATATTTTTTCCAAGTGGGTCCTTCTCCATATGGTCCATAAGTTGAGTCACAGGACAAGTCTCAATAAATTTAAAAAGATGGAAATTATACAAAACACTTTCTCTGATCATAATGGAATGAAGCTGGAAATAAATAATGGATAGAAAAAGGGAAAATTCATAAATATATGGAGATTAAACAACACACTCAATCAGTGGTTAAAGAAGAAATTGCAATAGAATTCAACAAATATCTTGAACAAATGATAATGAGAACACAACGTATCAAAACCTATGGGACACCTCAAAGTTAGTGCTGAGAGGGACATTTATAGCCCTCAATGCTTACATTAAGAAAGAAGAAAGAGCTAAAATTAAAGATCTATCTGCACACCTGGAGGAACTAGAAAAAAAAACAGCAAACTATTCCCAAACCAAGCCAAAGGAAAGAAATAGTAAGGATCAGAGCAAAAATGAATGAAATCAAGAACAACAAAAAAATAGATCAACAAAACCAGAAGTTGGTTCTTTGAGGAGATCAAAAAAACTACAAACCCTTAGCTAGACTGACAAAGAAAAATAGGGAAAAGACACAAATAAAATTAGAAATGCATGGGGGACATTACCACTGACCCCACAGAAATAATAGAGATCATTAGAGGATACTGTGAACAATTGTATGCCAAAAAACTAGACAATGTAGACAAGATGGACAAATTCTTAGAAACACACGAACCACCTACACTGACCCTAGAAAAAAATAGAAGACCCCAGCAAACTAATCACAAGTACTGAGATTGAAAGTGTTTTAAAAAAAGCCTCCCAAACATGAAAAGCCTGGGACCAGAGGTCTTCACAGGTTATTCTGCCAATCATTCAAAGATGATCTACTACCAATCTTGCTCAAACTCTTCTAAAAAACTAAACAGGAAAGAACATTACCAGACTCATTTTATGAAGCCAACATTACCATAATACCAAAACCAGATAAAGATACTACAAAAAAAAATTTACAGACTAATATCTCTAATGAATATAGATGCAAAAATCCTCAATAAAATACTTGCAAACAGAATCCAAATGCACATTAAAAAAATTATACACCACACTCAGGTGGGTTTTATCTTAGGTGTGCAGGGGTAGTTCAACATCAGAAAATCAATTAGTGTAATAGACCACATTGGTAAATTGTAAGAAGAAAAATCACATGATCCTCTCAATTGATGCAGAAAAGGTTTTTGACTAAGTACAGCACACTTTCTTGATAAAAACACTCCAAAAGATAGGAATCGTAGGAAGCTTTCTCAATTTAGTAAAGTGCATATATGAAAAACCTATAACTAGCATTGTACTCAATGGTAAAAGACTGAAAGCTTTCCCGCTGAGATTAGGAACAAGACAAGGATGCCCACTATCACCATTGTTATTTAGTATTGTGCTAGATGTTCTGGCTAGAGCAATTAGGCTAGATGAAGAAATAAAAGGCACCCAAATAGGAAAGGAAGAAGTAAAACTTTCACTATTTGCTGATGATATGACCCATATATAGAAAATTCTGAAAAATCCGCAAACAAGCTACTAGATGAGTTCAGCAGAGTGACAAGATACAAGATTAATGTGCAACAATCAATAGCGTTTCTGTACACTACTGATGTGCAATATGAAGAGGAAATCAGGAAAAAAATTCCATTTATAATAGTGACTAAAAATATCAAATATTTAGGAATAAACTTAACCAAGGACATAAAGGACCTGTATTCAGAAAACTACAAAACATTGCTAAAAGAAACTGAAGAAGTCTTATATAAATGAAAGGACATCCCATGTTCATGGATTGGAAGACTAAATATCATCAAGATGGCAATTCTACCCAAATTGATTTACAGATTGACTGCAATACCAGTAAAAACCCCAACAGCCTTTTTTTGCAGAAATGGAAAAGCCAATAATCAGATTTGTTTGGAACGGTAAAGGGCCCAAATAGCCAAAAATATCTTTATAAAGAACAAAGTTTGAAGACTCCCACTTCCTGACTTTCAAGCATGTTACTTAGCTAGAGCGGTAAAAACAGCATGGTACTGGCATAAAGACAGATTGACCAATGGAACTGAATTGAGAACTCAGAAATAGACCCCCACATCTACAGTGAAGTGATTTTTGATAAGGCTATGAAGCCCTCCCATCTGGGCCAGAACAGTCAACAAATGGTGCTGGGAGAACTGGATAGCTATATCCAAAAGAAAGTGGACCCCTATCTCACACCTTATACAAAAATTAACTTGAAATGGATCATTAACCTAAATATAAAAGTGACAACCATAAAACTCCTAGAAAAAATGTAGGAAAACATTTTCAAGATCTTGTGGTAGGCAGTAGTTTTTTAAACCTTACACCAAAGCTTGAGCAACAAAAGAAAAAATAGATAAATGGGACCTCCTCAAAATTAAACTCTTTTTCACTGTAAAGGACTTTGTCAAAAGGGTGAAAAGCAGCTGACTCAGTGGGAGAAAATATTTGGCAATCACATATCTGATGAGGGTTTAATATCCATGATATATAAAGAGATCATACAGTTCAACAATACAGAGACAAAAAAAAATTGGGCAATAGACTTTATGAGACAACTGTCCAAAGAAGAAATATTAAGTGGTGAAGAAACACATGAAAAAATTTTCACTGTCACTAGCAATTAGGGAAATGCAAATCAAAACTACAGTGTGATATCATTTCACACCTATTAGACTGACTACTATTTAAAAAAAACCTGTTAATGTTAGAGATGTGTGGAGAGATAGGAACACTTATTCACTGTTGGTGGGAATGTAGAATGTTACAGCAACTGTGGGAGGACTGTTTGGTAGTTCCTAATTGAGTTGAATATAGATTTGCCATGTGACCCGGCAATACCATTACTAGGTATATAACCCGAAGAACTGAGAGCAGTGACATGAACAGACATCTGCACACCGATGTTTATAGCTGCATTATTCCCGATTGCCAAAAGTTAGAAACAAGCTAGGTGTCCATCCACTAATGAATAGATAAATAAATTGTGGTGTATACACATGATGAAATATTATGCAGTGGTAAGAAGAAATAAAGATGTGAAGCATATGACAAGATGGATGAACTTGGAGAATATTGTGTTGAGTGAAGCAAGCCAGTCACGAAAGAACAAATACTGTATGATTGTACTATTATGAATTAAATATATTATATAAACTCTTGGAATTAATAATTAGAATATAGGTCACCAGAAAATAGAATGAGGTTAGAGAATGGAAAGCTGTGCAGAATTGGTTAAAAGGTTGTTTGTAAATCTGGAAATGAATGGAAATGGTGAAATCACATCATGGTGTTTGTGACTAGCAGAGCTATTATATGGGTAAGACAGTGATTGAAAGGGAAAGTTTAAGGACATGTATATTACTAGAAAGAAGGTTAAAAAATGTAACGTGGGACTGTATAACATAGTATAACCTTATGTAAAATATGATTATGGGTGATACTACATATTCAAGACTGTTTTACAAAATATAAATACAAATATAAATACTAGAGAGAAGGAAACAGAACAGCAGGTATGTACAGGAGAGAAAGAATAGAAAGGTTGAGAGGTGATATTTTGTTTGTTTGGTTGTTTTTTTTATTATTATTGTTACTGAAATAATGAAAATGCTCTAAAGTGATCGAAGTGATGAATGTACAACTATGTGATTATATGGAATACCATTGACTTTGGATGGATTTATGCTTTATTAATATGTATCAATACAGTTTAATTGTTAAAAAAAAAGACAAGAGAAGGTATTTATGACATATTTTTATAAAAGCAGGTGATAAAGCTTTATATTTTATGGGCTCACTTTTGTAAATATATTATGTAAAAAAAAATTAATAAGAAAACTTTGTCCCAAGCCCTTCCTAGAATGTGCTCAAGCTGTATTTGAAATATCAATACCTAGATTACCAAAAAAAGAATTAAGTTTGATAGATGGCTAATGTGAGTTTTTAAAAAATTAGATCTGTCATCCTGAAAGTTAACATTTAAAACTAAGATGTGTGAATTTTTAAAAAATATTTCTAACATAATAAACCCACCTCCTAAGTTTTTATGAGGATTAAATAGAGTATTTCATGTCAAGCCTGGGGCATAATAACTACACAATAATTGTGAGTTCAGTTAGGCATAGTTTCTCTTATACAATAGGTGCTCAATAAGTATCTGATAGATATGTTTATATTGAATGAATATTTTGAATGAATATAATTATAGTGTCATTATAGCCTTTCAATGATGGCTTTAGATGTTAAAATTGCCCTTTGAGAAATACTACTTTTAACCTCTACTAAGGAGTCAAAATGCTACCCTAAATTTATTACTGATCTGAGAGTTGTGAAGGTGGTTAATTTTTAATTAAAAATGAATTAAAAATTTAAACCAGATATTAGAATCCTATGATTACATTTTAAAATAGAAGTTATTTAAAATGTGCTTATGGCTATTCAAGACTGTGTCATTCTGTATATTTGAAAGGACATCAAATGTTACATACACTTCCTATAGGGGGAGAGATCCTGTCAACAGTCCTAAAGACACATTGTTTAATGATGTTTAAAAATGTTTTTCTTTTTTTTAGTTGGCTGGGGAACCCCCAAAGTCACTAGACTTCCAAAACTTGAGACTCACGGTGAAACACGTCATAATGGTAATGCAAAAGATTCAGTTTTCAAATATCATCTGCACTTATTACATTCACTTTACTTTATAACTTCAACAAACTTTTATTTTTGGAAGCTTTTCAAATCCATAGCCATCCCTTTTCATTATACTTCATTTTTACAAATTATTTAATTTTTTATTAATGTGCAATTTGATTTTATGTTTATCTTAGAATATAGAGGTTAAAAAAATCACGTTTATCCATTATATATTTATGCAAATAATGATAAAAACAGAAATGGTTTTAAACAATTTAGTTAAATATGAGTCATTACTGTTACACTTGTTAAAAAACTGCATTGTCCTGTATATACTCAATATACAATGATAATACCACATAATTGTTTTTTCTCTGTTCTTAGTAAGACACTCAGATACTGAATATTAAAATGAAGTAAAGATCAACAAAAGTTATTGCATCAAAGATTTAAGCCAATAAATCAAAGTCCATTTAAATAGATTAGGTAGTGACTTAGACACAAAGTTACTAAAGGCTTAATTGGTAGGTTTCCTTGAATGAAATTAACCTAAGCCATAGTCCAGCCAGTATATGTCATTAGAACTTCAAGGCTCAAAAACTAGATAAAGGGCAGTTGGGAGCAGAAAAACTGCCCCATATGACAAGCAGAAATTTTGACTACAGACTACCAGCACAGTTTCTTTCCATAAAATATTTCCAGGATGCAAAAGGAAAATTGTATGTATTTGTAGCTCAATAAACTTATCCATCAGGAACATCCAATTCCCCCCCACTCAATGGCTCTGCATTTACCTAATCTAGAAATTCCTTTCCTAAGTAGATCCACTTACCCATTTATTGGGGGAAAAATGTCAAAAGTTTAATCGTCAGAAAAGTGTTATCATACAATTTGAAATTATATCAAAATGTATAAAATATTTTCTTCAAAAATCTTAAATATAATTGTGCTATTTGTTTTGTCAGTGTACTATATAGTTAAGTAAAAATATTTCTTCATAATTATTAGTGCAAATTAAAGGATATTTTTTTAATTTCTAAAGCCAGAAAAGTTTACCCTTAGACTATATCATAATTACGGAAATGTTATTTCCAATGAAATCACATATGTCTGATTAGTTTACTGTCTTTGTATCATGATGTTTCTATTGACTAAGATAGTGCATTTATATCACTCTCACCTTATATACTTTAGAATATATTATCAATTTAAATATTCTAGTTAGAAAAAATAGTTTGTATATACATATATACATATATACATATACATGCTAAATAAAATACTTTCTCCTATGACTGATAATATTTTTTCTCTTAATGAATTCAATATTCAGCAAGCAACTGTTTTGTATTAGGCAACAGCTAAAACACTGGTGATACCAAGATGAATAATATATACATTCTGCCTTTCTGGAGATCTTAATCTAATAGAGAAGATGATACTTCAGCTAACTGTAGTATAAAACCATTCACAATATATGATAATAGGTTCTGTGGTGTAGAATTAGAATGCTGTGCACAAACCACATTTGAAATTAGGAAAAGGCAGTAGAACTGGATCTTGGAAAAATGAGAAGAGTCAGGAGGCAGAAGAAACAGGTAAAGAACTCATAGGTAGAGAGGTAGGTAAGGATGTTGCTTATTTGAAGAATAGCATGAGGTTACTTGTGACTGGAGCTTAGGTTCATGTGGATAAAGGGGTAGAGAAGAGAAAATTTAAAGTTATAAAGAGGATTGAAACTGGAATTTTGGTTTAGAGGCAGATTGTGAAGGGCCTAGCAAATATCTTAAGATGTTTGGACTTGCTATAATTTTTCAAGGGACACTAGTTTTCAGCATTATTAGGTTGTTGATTAGGGAAATAATTTTTGTCATAAAATACAGTTTGGACAGTGGTTACATCTGAGGTAAGGATCCTAATTAGGAGGCTTTTGCAGTAGTCAAAGTAAGAAGTGAGCAAGGGAAATTGGAATGGAGAGTCTCAAACATGGATTCAAGGAATAGTTTCACAATTAAAGTAAATAAGATTTGATGAATGATTGGATATGTGGATTGAGGGAGAGAAGAATAGAGGATAATTTAGCTCAATGGACTGGATGGTTGGTAATTTCTCTGAGATTGACAATACATGGGGAGAAAGGAAACCTGTTTCAGAGAGGCATATAGAGATGCCTATAGTCTGATCTATTTAGAAATATCTGTAGTCCAATACAAGTAAGATTCTAGAGCTCAGGAGAAAAGAAGGACGCGTGTATGTATGGGAGGGTGTATAAGTAGATTTTTTTTTTCAGTTGTCATCACACAATAGGTGATTTGCCCACAATAGATGTTCTGTAATTGTTTACTGAATGAAAATGAGGGAATGATAGTTTGCTGTTTCTGAGGGAAGGAAGGTCAAATAAGAGGGAAATAAGTTCCAAAGAGAAGAAAAGAGCTGATGATAGTATCTAGGGGGCAAATGGAAAAAGAGGTTGAAACGGACTAAGAGGATTTTTTGTTGTGTTTTTTTGTTGTTCGTTTTTCTGTTTGTTTTAAAATTAGAACTCCTAGGAAGGAGTCATAATATTTAAGCTTAAGGCCATTATATCCAATATTTCAGTTAATTCTCCGTGCATACCAGTAAATTTTAGCTTTCTAGGGCAGACAGGAAAACACTGTAACTTCACAGTTTTTAAATATCTTTATTACCCATAAATTTTAACAATCACAGTAACCTGGGGTTAAAAAAGGAAAGAAAACATGGAAATCCCTGTAATTTTTGTGTAACATTTATGTAATCTAAGCATCTTTTAAAAGATATATATATATATATATATATAAAATCAATGTGTGTCAGATCAATAAAAAGCTTGAGAATCTTTTCTTTAAAAAAAAAAAAGGAAAGAAAAGTCAACTCTGCTTTCATTAATGGAGATAAAGCAGGTATAAAATATTTTTTTCATTCTAAAAGCTTACATTAAATAATTTTTAGGGTTTATTGTGAGGTGTTCATCAGAGATGCTGATAGGTGACAATTATACAATTGCATCCTCCTCTTTACCCTAACTTTGAACACATTTCTTTGCCTTTATATACAGCAGCATCTTGATTAAAAATTGATGGCAAGTTGATAACATATACATGAACTATAATAGATAATTAAAAGTTGGCTGCAATTGGTACAGCACTTAAAATTCACTAAGGTGAAAAATAATTTGCTGTAATCAGACTAGGAATGTTTAAGGCAGATTCTTTCTCTGTTTTTTGATTATAGACTTAACTTCATATCAATTTGATTCTACTTTTCTAATTGCTGTTATTGCCTACAACCCTTGTTCAGTATAACAAAGTAAGACCTGCATTCAGAGAAGAGGCTCAAAAGAGAATATATATTCACTTTAACACTCTCAATCCATACTTTATCAACATGTTATATATTATTTATTATATATTATGAGAAATAAATTAAAGATTTTCTTATAAATACTAAATGTACAACTAAAGAATATTTTCAAATCTTTTAATTATGAAGGAAAAATTAATTTTTGCATGTAATTCTACTGCTCTTTAATTTTTTTGTGTTAAAAAAGTTTGAAGCCCTTTATCAAACTGTGTTTTGGCAAATAAGTTGGTCATTTCTGTTGGGCATTAATATTGATGTATATGACCTACAGTTAAGGCAATAAGAAACCTACTTTGTATGGAATGATTTAATTTTCTGATAAAGAAATAATAAAAAATCAGCTGCAGAAATAAACCAACCTCTTTGGGAGGAAAAAGACACATTGCCATATGCATTTGATTTATCTTTTTCAGAAGAGCATTTTTAAATTCTAGAAGTAAACATATTAGAAAACATTATATTACCCTTTGGTTTAATCATGAGGTCTATTATGTATTAAAATTCTTATTTATTTTGAATTCAGGAAATAAAATGCATATTTCAAATTACTCAAAATAGTTGAGTGTTTCTGTTATGAATATTGTAATAATAATAACTGCATATAGGGCCATGTGCCTGGCATATTGCTAAGCACTCTATGTACATTATGTCATTTTAATACCCACTCTAGCCTTGTGAGATGGGCAACAATATCGCCATTTTGTGCATAAGGAACTAAACCCCATGGGGCACATAACTAGTAAGAGGAAGACTCAGGATTTAAATTTAGATGTGTTCAGCTTTGAAACACATACTTTAAGCCACTATGTTATACATTTACATTAAGATTTATTAGGGCATCTTTGCACCTTAGTAGTTGATTTGAATTTGTAGTTGTGAAAAAGTTTATTTTCCCTACCACATTTTTGATATACTTATTTCAAGTAATCCTGAGTACATATGCTCCTAGAATAAATTTAAGGTAATATGCTAGTAAGTAATTACTTACTCAAGGTTTACATAAGCCATTAAATTTTAAAGGCTAATTTATGAAAATTAAGGAATAGGAATTTATTATGAAGTATAAAAGACTTTTTTTGTATCAAATATGCCCCAAATCACTAAAGAGAAGTAAAAGATTCCTACTTACAAAAACACTGGAATAATTAACACTGCCAAAGTACCTAGTGAATAACAGGATCAGAAGCTGAATTTTATAAATATTGACTTATCTGGGTTTTAGTAATAGGTACCATTTCTTATTTGTTTTGTTCTAATGTGAATGTGTAATTGGAAAACAAAATAATTTAATAATAAATCTTTTTGGTGCAGCTTTTTATTTAGTTGAGAAAAGATTAATTTCTAATCTAGAGTGAGGAATTTACCCTCATGATTGTGTTTTGAATTTATTCAAGTTTTCTTGGATTCTGATTTTTTTTTTTCTATTCTCCCAACCCATTGCCTTACTTGCCATGTCAGGATGTCTTACTTTTTTAAAGGTTGTGGTTGGAAATAATGATTTGTTTCAAAAGTTTGGATTTAACCATAACTGTTTTGTGTGGTGATTTCGCTTCTTTTCATAGATTTCTATGGGAAGCCACTGCCTCCCCTGGCTGTGCGGCAGAGACCTAACAGTGATGCTCATGACGTGATCTCATAACCAAGTCATGCAGATGAGCTCTCTTAGCAAGGGCAAAATGAACTGAAGGACTTTCTTCTTTCTCAAAGAAGAAAAATCCTGAACATTGATGACTGGCAATTGCGACTTCAATGGGGAGGTTAAAAGCCAAGAAAATAAGTGATCGATAATCCATGGTCTTCATGGTTAAAAAAGAAAGGAAGTAAAATGACTAGTACACAGAATGGGCATTTACACCAAGTTTGCAAGATTGAGTTGACTCTTTGGTTTACACATCCTTCCTCATGGGCGTATTCCTGAAGGAAAACCTCTTCAGAAAAAGAGCCAATGGACTCTGCTTACTTTCTTTACTATTTGTTTGATAGTTTATATTTCTATATATTAGACGTTTTTGTTTTTGTAAGATACATGTGCATGTAAGGGGCACTTCTGGGAATTTATAACCTAAATTTTTAACTTTTTTATATTTTTCTAAAACTTTTGTTTAAGAATTTTAATTACTATGATACTGATTTTGCACTTTTCTATAGATGCTTTGTTTAAATTGTGTCTGGAGAATGGAGTTGATATGTCAGTGACTAACTATACAAATGCTATATTTATGTGGCGTGGAGTTACATTTTATGATAGTACTGTTCTTGAAATGTATATCCGAATTTGAACTAATTTTAAAATATTACCTTTTTTTTTAAAAAAAAAAAAAACAGATTCTCAGATCTTTGTTCTATGAAATTATGTTATTAAAAAGTACTTCCCAAAGCTAGAGTTCAATTTTTTAGCCTTGTTGTTAAACCCTTTTTTTGTTTTCAATTAATGAAAGAGATTTGAGTATCTTTTTGACCTAAATGTTTTTTTAAATTAATAAAATTGTTATATGAAATCATACTAAAAATCCCAGTAAACATGTATTTTAAATTTGAGACACTTTCAGAGATCAAGGTGCTTCCACCTGTCACTCCCTTGTTCTATCAGAAGCTGCAGTGACTCTTGTAGGTTTAATTCTTTTACGTCTTTAAAGGTAAAAAGACTAAAAGATCTACTTCAGTTTCAGAGACTTGTGTATTACAACCAAGAAATAGCTTGGGTATTAAAGCATAAAAATAAAAATATTGGTTCAAAAATTGCTTTTGTAAAGCAACAATTCCAAAATAATTTCTCAATTTAAAATAATAGCACTTTTCTTACATTTGTTAATGACATCCATAGGATTTTCTATTCATCTGGCATATAGAAAAAAATTTAGATATATATTTTAAGTAATCAATGAAGAATGTTGCATTTAACTGAAAGCATACTGAGAGTACTATGAAGAGAATGATTCCTGTATCCCATCTTGTTAAAATTAGTCAGTTTGGTCACTTGCACTGGAAATAAACAATGATATCTGGATAATTTTAATAAGTACTTATTAAACAGTTTAATATTATTTGCTGTTCAAATTTTATTTAGTAGCACCACATTTTATTTGTGTTTTTTTTAACTCTTTGAATTTTCACTAATCGGATCACTTACAACTCTAGTCAGCCTTATATACATTTCTTGGAGTTTTGTACATGGGACTTAACATAGGATACTGATTAAGGAAAAAGCATTCTATTCCAGAGATAAAATACATAACTTAAATTTGATAGATGGTGAGGAAAAGCAACACAAGAAGACAGGACATAAATTTTGAACTGGAATTGAGAGGAAAAAAATTATTTCCTCATCTTTTTGGTTCCTTTTGTAACATAAATTTATTCATTTTTAAAAATGAAACTCATAATTTTTAATATTCATCTAGTCTGAGAGTAAATATAATTTGTAAAAGTTTTTGTTTTCTGGTAATTAATGTAGTGCAAAGTAATTACTAAGAATCTATTTAATAAAAATAAATGAAAATGATTTTGAAATTAGATATATGACAAAATGTAATAAATATTTTATATATCACTCAAAATTAATTTGTATCCTTAAAGCATCCTAAAAATACACCAAAAAATCTTTTGTATAGCCACTTGGGTTTTCACATCAAATGGCTACTTTATTACATAATGCATTTTTACTCTTGATCATGAATTCTGACATTTTCACACAATAAAAGTAATATATATGAGTATGCTGTTTCCCTTTTCATTTGATAGATTTAAATGTTTTCTTTGGGTAATACAATAGGTAAGGATTTTGGAATATGATTGGTGAAAGACATTTTAATTCATTAGATGAAAATAGTGCATTTTCTGTTATATTTTTTTCAGGGCAAGTTTTTATATATATGGGAAAGAATGTTGTCATTTTAAAGGCAGCTAAAAATAGCATCCTATCACATAAAGATTCTAGATGATTATTTTGCTAAACCTAGGCCAACTGATATATTTTAAATTTTTAATTATTTAAAAAGATAATTCTGGAAAAATAGCTAGAGGACAGGCTGAAATGGCCTGGAAAAAAATCTTCTAGGATTTAGGACACCAGGCAAGGCTGGTCACCACCCAGAAGAGAGAGGGAAAAAGGAAAAGAATCATGACGGCAAAACTGTGAGTTAAAAACAGCAGCAGCTATTACCGGCACCTTCCCTCACACTAAAGACACTTTAAGATTCTCAGGACTCTGGGCTGGCTACAGACAAAGGGGACTCCAGGGATTCGCCACCCCAGGAAAAGGGAGAGAGAGGGACACAGCCTAAGGCTGCCTCAGCTTTTGACCCACAAATTTGGTCTGCTGTGTCCCACCAGCCCTTCCAGGCTGGGTGGGGCTGTGCCATTGTTTACCCTGGAAGCCACAAGGGACTAAAGAAATCCTACCCTCCAATCTCCCTCTATACTAACCTGGACTGATTATTGAGGATGCAGAGGGGAGTGGAATTATTTCCTACCCACAAGTAGGAGGGGGCTGCCAGCAAAGTCTGGAGAACTCTCTCTCAGTAAGTTTGAATTACATGCTTATTAGCGTCTAGGCAGGAACCTCTATCACATTGATCCAGTCCCTGTTGCAGCAAACAGTCCCACCAGGCATTGAATTGAGAGGGCTGCCAAGGAGTGCCATCTGCTGGCAGACCAAGGAAGTGCACATGAGAAAATTAAAAGTAAATAAGAGCAGCTTTTTCCGGCCTTTATAACCTCCCTCCCCAAGGCCCTAGGAAGCAGGTATGCAACCTATTACTGGGTCCAGAGCCCAGATTTGAGCAACTAACAGGGACTATCCTAATGATCCAGGTTGAACCAAGAATCAAAAAGCATCAGTAACACAGCCTCCTGCCACTAAATCCCTACAAATGAGAGAGAAATTGAGCATCTGAGTAAACTGCCATCCTAATCAGATGCCTAGACATCAGCAAAAAATTATGAGCCATACTAAGAAAATGGAAGACATGGCCCAAGAAAAGGAATATATCAGAGCCCCAGAAGAGATGCAGGATTTGAGACAACTAATTAATGAGATGTACACAAATTTCCAAAATCAAATTAATGAGTTGAAAGGCAATATAGCTAAAGATAAAAACGGCATCAAGAAGACATTGAGCGAGCACAAAGAAGAATTTGAAATCCTGAAAGAAAAGTAACAGAGCTCATGGGAATGAAAAACATAATAGGTGAGATCAAAAACACATTAGAGGCATACAACAGCAGACTCAAAAGAATAAGTGATTACTGAAGACAGAATAGCTGAAATTGAAGAGAGAAAAGAATGAAAAAATTTGAGCAGGAGCTCAGG
Organism: Cabassous unicinctus; assembly: GCA_029593785.1. Classification (NCBI taxonomy): domain Eukaryota; kingdom Metazoa; phylum Chordata; class Mammalia; order Cingulata; family Chlamyphoridae; genus Cabassous; species Cabassous unicinctus. The sequence goes on from JAQZBX010020352.1 coordinate 19,396, forward strand.
GAGTTGAATGATGACATGAAATGCAACAACATACACATTACAGGAGCTCCAGAAGGAGAAGGGAAGGGAAAGGGGGCAGAAAAGGTATTTGAGGGAACATTAGCTGAAAATTTTCCAACTCTCCTGAAAGAAATGAACTTACATGTCCAAGAAACACACTGTACCCCAATCAGAATAAATCCAAATAGACCTACTCCAAGACACATATTACTCAGAATGTCAAATGTTAAAGAGAAAATTCTGAGAGCAGCAAGGGAGAAGCAAACCATCACATTCAAGGGACACCCAGTAAGAGTTAGTGTGGATTTCTCATTGGAAACCATGGAGACGAGAAGACAGTGGTATGAAATAATGATACAGAAAGAGAAAAACTGCCAACTGAGATTCTTTATCCAGCAAAATTGTCCTTCAAATATGAAGGTGAGTTTAAAACTTTCACAAATAAACAGAAACTAAGAGAGTTTGTAAAAAAGAATCCACCTTTTCAGGAAATATTAAAGGAAGCCTTAGAGCCTGAAAGAAAAAAAACAGGAGATAGAGGCTTGGAGGAAAGTATAGAAAAAAGAATAGCAGAAAGGATAACCAAAAGAGTAAAAAGACATGAAAATATGACATATGAAAATGAAAGAATAAAATGGTGGAAGTAAATAATGCATTTGCAGTAATATCATTGAATGTGAATGGATTAAACTCCCCAATCAAAGATTAAAACAAACAAACAAACAAACAAAAAAACATGAACCATCCCTGTGCTGCTTACAAGAGACTCACCTTAGACCCAGGTATAGAAACTGACTGAAAATGAAAAGTTGGAAAAAGTTACTCCACGCAAATAGTAACCAAAAAAGACCAAGCGTAGCTATACTGATAGCAAACAAAACAGACTTTAAACGTAAAAAAGTTACAAGATATACAGAATGCCATTATATATTAATAAAAGGGACAATCCGCCAGGAAGCTATAACAGTCATAAACATCTATGCACCTAACTCGGGTGCCCCAAAATATATGACACACTCTCTGGCAAAACTGAAGGGAGAAATAGACATCTTAACAATAATCATTGGAGACTTCAACAGAACACTCATATCATTAGAACAACTAGACAGAAGTTTAACAAGGAAACAGAGAACTTGAACAATATGATAAATGAGTTAAACCTATACAGAACATTTCATCCAAACTCAGCGGGTTATACATTCTTCTCAAGTGCTCATGGATCTTTCTCCAGGATTGACCACATGTTGGGACACAATGCAACTCTCAATAAATATAAAAAGATTGAAATTATACAAAGTACAGTCTCAGATCATAATGGAATGAAACTGGAAATCAATAATAGACAGGAAAGAGGTAAATTCACAAATATGTGGAAGCTAAACAATACACTCATGAATAATCAGTGGGCGAAAAAAGAAATTGCAACTGAAAACAGTAAATATATTGAGAGAAATGAAAACGAGAACACAACTTATCAAAACATGTGGGATACAGCAAAGGTAGTCTTGAGTAGGAAATTTATAGCCCTAAATGCCTATATTAAAAAAGAGGAAAGAGCTAAACTCAAAGATTTAACTGAACAACTAGAGAAACTAGAAAAAGAAGAACAAGCCAATCCCAAAGCAAGCAGAGGGAAATAATAAAAATTAAAGCACAAATAAATGAAATTGAAAACAACAAAACAATAGAGAAAATCAACAAAACCAAAGCTGGTTCTTTGAGAAGATCAATAAAATTGACAAACCCCAGACTAGACTAACAAAGAAAAAATGAGAGAAGATGCAAATAAGTACAATCAGAAATGAAAGGGGGGAAGTTATGACTGACTCCACAGAAATAAAAAGAATCATAAGAGAATATTATGAGAAACTGTATGCCAACAAACTTGACAGCCTAGGCGAAATGGATCAATTCCTAAAAATGCACAAACAACCTACACTGACACTATAAGAAATACAAGATCTTAATGAACCAATCACATTTAAAGAGACTGGATTTGTCATTAAAAATCTCCCTCAAAAGAAAAGTCGAGGACCAGATGGCTTCACAGGTGAATTTGACCAAGCATTTAGAAAAGAATGAACACAAATCCTGTTTAAACTCTCAAAAAATTGAAGAGGAGGGAAAATTGCCAAACACATTTTATGAAGCCAACATCACCCTAATACCAAAGCCAGATAGAGACACTACAAGAAAAGAAAATTACAGGCCAATCTCTCTAATGAACATAGATGCAAATATTCTCAACAAAATAATTGCAAATCGAATCCAACAGTATGTCAAAAGACTTATACATCATGACCAAGTGGGATTTATTCCTGATATGTAAGGCTGGTTGAACATAAGAAAATCAATCAATGTAAAACACCACATAAACAAATTGAAGTTAAAAAACCACATGATCAGCACAATTGATACAGAAAAGGCATTTGACAAAATCCAGTATTCTTTCTTGATAAAAACACTTCAAATTATAGGGATAGAAGGAAAATTCCTCAATATAATAAAAGGCATATATGAAAAACCCACAGCCAATATCATCTCAATGGGAAAGTTTGAAAGCTTTCCCTCTTAAGATCAGGAACAAGACAAGGATGTCCACTGTCACCATTGTTATTCAACATTGTGCTAGAAATTCTGGCTAGAGCAATTAGTCAAGAAAAAATAAATAAATAAAAGCATCCAAATAGGAAAAGAGGAAGTATTTGTGGCTGACATGATCCTATATTTGGAAAATTCTGAAATGTCTACAAAAAAAGCTACTTGAGCTAATAAATGAGTTCAGCAAAGTGGCAGGATACAAGATCAACACATAAAAATCAGTAATGCTTTTGTACACCAGTATTGAACAATCTGAGGAGGAAATCGGAAAAAATTCCACTTACAATAGCAAAAAGACTCACAAACCTAGGAATCAACTTAACCAAAGAAGTTCAGGAACTATATGCAGAAAACTACAAAACAATGTCAAAAGAAATCAACAAAGACCTAAGCAAATGGAAAGATATTCCGTGTTCATGGATTAGAAGACTAAATATCATGAAGATGTCAATCTTACCCAAACTGATTTATAGATTCAATGCAATACCAACCAAAATTCCAACAGCCTACTTTACAGAAATAGAAAAGGCAATTACCGAATTCATTTAGAAGGGAAGTGCACCTGAATAGCCAAAAGCTTTCTAAAAAAAGCAGAGAGGCATGGGAAGAATTTCATTGCCTGACCTTGAAATATATTACGAAACTACACTGGTCAAAACAGCATGGTACTGGTGTAACAATAGATTGATCAGCGAAATAGAATTGAGAGAGTCCAGAAATAAACCTTCAACTCTCCAGTCGATTGGTTTTTGACAAACCTACAAGTCCATGTAAATGGGAAAAAACAGTCTCTTCAACAAATGGTGCTGGGAGAACTGAATATCTATAATAAAAAGAATGATTAAGGACCCCTATATCATTCCCTATATGAGAATCTCCTCAAAATGGATCAGACTTAAATATAAAAGCCAAAACCATAAAACTACTAGAAGAAAATATAAGGAAACATCTTAAAGACCTTGTGATAGGTGGTGGTTTCTTGGACCTTAAACCAAAGCTCACACAACAAAAGGAAAAATAGAGAAATGAGACCTCCTCAAAATTAAACACTTTTGCACCTCAGGAATTTGTTGAAAGGGTGAATAGGCAGCCCACTCAATGGGAGAAAATATTTGGAAATCACATGTCTGATAGGGGCTTAATATCCATGATATATAAAGAAATGTTACAATTCAACAATAAAAAGACAAATCACCTGTTTAAAAATGTGCAAATACTTGAATAGGCATTTTTCCAAGGAAGAAATACAAATAGCAAACAAAACAAAACAAAACAAAAAACCCACAGAAAAAATGTTCAACCTCATTAATGATTAGGGAAATGCAAATCAAAACTACAATGAGATATCATTTCACACCTATCAGAATGGTAACTATTGAAAACACAGAACTACAAGTATTGGAGAGGATGTGGAGAGAGAAGAACACTCATTCATTTTTGGTGGGAATGCAGAATGGTACAACCACTGTGGAGGACTGTTTGGCAGTTCCTAAAGAACTTGAATATAGATTTGCCACGTGACCCTGCAATACTACTAATGGATATATACCCAGAAGAACTGAGACCAGTGACATGAATAGACATCTGCACACTGATGTTCATAGCGTTGTTGTTCACGACTGACAAAAGTTGAAAACAACCCAGGTGTCCATCACACAGTGGAGTATTATGCAGCTCTAAAACGAAATGAAGTTCTAAAGTATATGACAGGGGGGACGATGTGGCTTAAATGGTTAGGTGTCCGTCTTGCATATGGAGAGACCTCGGTTCGATCCCTGGGACATCCCGGTGAAAAGGAAAAAGAATAAAAATAAAAATAAAGTATATGACAACATGGATGAACCTGGAGGACATTATGTTGAGTCAAGCAAGCCAGACACAAAAGGACAAATATTGTATGAATGCATTACTATGAACTAAATTCTTTGTATAATATATCGTATGATTCCATTTATATAAAATGTAAATATAAATCAATGTACAAAGATGAAATTTGATTAGTGGTTATGTAGGATGAGGGAAGGCATGCTAAATGGTGTGGAGTTTTTCTTTTTGGAGTAATGAAATAATATTAATTTTTTTGTGATGGTGAATGCACAACATTGTGATTATACTAAAAGCCACTGATTATACACTTTAGATAGAGGGTATTGTATGCAAATATATCTCAATAAAAACTGCTTAATAAATAAATAATTGTGCAAGAATAGTCAGAAATAGCAGCTATGAACAGCAGGAGAAACAGATTGAGAGGTGAAGAATTTTCTTGTCTGTTTTTTGTTTATTATTATTATAGAAATAATGAAAATGCTCTGATAATAATTGAAGTGATGAATTCACAACTATGTAATTATACCAAATACCATTGATATTGTACACTCTGAATGAATAGTATGCTTTATTATTATGTACAATAAAGTTGATTTGTTAAAAAATAAAAATAAGATAATTCTGTATGACTTTAAAGTGTAAAATGCATGTGTGTATATGCAAATATATACATACACACTATTATATGTAATTTATTTCAAGTATAAAATACAGAAAAAACATAAAGAAATGTTCCACACGGGTAACAGTGATTTTTTAGTTATTGGTTGTGTCTTTCTTTCAATTTTCAAACTACTTCCTTAACTTCATTTTACTTTTCCAGTGGGGAGAAGGAAATTTGTAATTTTGTATAAATTAAGTCCCATTTTTTCTGCAAATTTAAAATTAAGTTTTTCAATTTCTCGCATCCCATACTAAAGAAATCTGATGCTTCTAGGTGGTGCAGTCATTTTTCAAGAGTGAAACTACATATACAAATTTAGCTTTTACCTCTAAATTTTATCATCCTTGGCTTTAATAACTAACTTTTTTTCATAATGGAGTATGCTTTGAAACTGTCTCCATTATACTACTTATCAAAAAATATACCCTATCTGATCTAAAAAACATTTTCAGATATTTTAAAACTTACATAAAAATATGGTATAGCTTATCAAAGTAGCAATGGTTGTAAGGCTTTATGGAAACAGAATAATATTAGTTTGATTTTTGAGGAAAAATAAATCGGAAGTGAGTTTCTTTTAATGAAACAGATCAGATTATAATTAAAAGGAAAATAGGACATCATTTGCTTGTTTAGGATTGTAAATTCCTTCTGTGCACTGTTGAGGCCTAGGGTGAGTCAGTTGTCTCCGAACTTTTGTAATAGCCCATCCTTATCAGTAAAGTTTTAAAATATGTGCTCAATATACATTTATATTTGTTATATAAATATCCTACTGTACTGATTCACATTTTAAATACATTAAAAATAAATTAAAAAATATTAGGTAAAAATAAAAGTTATTATATTTACTTCCCAATCCCAATGAATTGTTTTCCAGAGTTTGTTCACACCGCTTTGGCACCTAAACTAATAAAATGAGAGCCTCACTTATTAGTAAACTACCCAACTGAGGTGAAAATCCAAAATTGCTACACCTATGCTCTGTTCTAGCATTGATGAGGCTACTCTGTTGTGTTCCTGCCATCTATTTTAAAGATCTAAGGACTCCATTGATTTAAGATTGTTTTATTACAAAAGTTGTTTTTACCCTTCTGAAACATAAACCTTTACAAATATATGAACATGAAAGGTTGTGAGACATGTTGATATGAAAATTCATAAAACATATGTGTTGGTTTGCATCTTATGTGGATCCCTGAAAATTATGTTCTTATATTGAACCTATTGGGAACTTTTGATTAGGTTGTATCAGTTAAGGGCCATTTGATTAGATTGCTCTAGTAGAGTGTAGCCCAGGATGGGTCTTAATCCTCTTATTGGAGTCCATTATAAACAAAGGAATAAGCCACAGACAGGAAAAAAGCCACAGGGCAGAAACCTCCAGAAGTTGAAATCAACGAACCCGGGAGAGAGAAAAGCCACAGATGGAGTAGCCTAAAACAGAACTAGCAATAAGGCCTGGAAGAAAGGGGAGAGATGAGCTGACTCCACCATTATGCCCTGCCATGTGCCTGATTGCCCACAGCTGCAACTTGGTGATACAGCATCTCTTGATGATGCCTTGATTTGGCCACTTTCATAGCCTCAGAATGTAAGCTTTTAAATCCCAAATCCCATTCTTAAAGCCAGCTCATTTCTGTTATATCACTTTGGTAGCATTTACCAAACTAAAACAGCTAGTATAGGATATAGGGATTTTTTGTTGTTTTTGTTTTGATTTGTTTTGTTTTTTTCTTCTTTAGGCAATACTGGAGATCGAAACTGGGACCTTGTGCATGCAAAGCAGGCACTCAACCACTGAACTACACCTGCTCCATGGGATATAGTTTTGTTTGTTTGTTTTTTTAACATTTAAGTACAACTTTTTATTTGTATATGTGAGTTTTTTTAGATTTAAAAAAAAATTATTGAGGTATATACATAAACAATAAGTGTTTAGTAATAGTTGTGAACTTGCCAGACAAACATACATAGCATCATACAGGGCTCTCATACCTCACCCTACTACCAGTACCTTGCAGTGTTGTGAAGCATTTTTAACTAGTGATTAAAGAACATCCTCAAAATATCACTACTAACCAAAGTATCTTACATTTGGTATATTTTTCCCCCAACGCACCCTATTATTATTATTTTTATATCATTTATACATGAACATACATAAGCAATAAGTGTATTATAAAAGTTCTGACTTACAAAGCAAACAGCATAACATCATACAGGAGTCCCATACATCAACCCACCACCAACACTGCATTGTTGTGACATCTTTGTTACAAATTATGAAAGAATATTGTCAAAATCTTACTAGTAATTATAGTCCTTATATTACATTTGGTGTATTTTTCCCCCAGTCTACCCAATTATTATTTTTTAAATATGTTTTTTATGACAGAATTTATAAACTTACAGAAAAATCATGCCCATGTGCAGAATTCCCATACAATACCCCTCTATCAACCACACCATGGTGGAATATTTGTTACAGATTATAAGATAATATCATCATATTATTACCAGGTCCATAGCATACTTTTGGCACACTTTTACCATAATCCTCCATTAACAACACAGTACATCTTTGGCATAGATGCATGAATATTACATTTATTACTATTAACCACAGTCCATAGGTCACTCTATTTGCAGTTTTCCCATGCTTCTCCACATTCCCATCACCCTGCAATGGTGATGTATATCTGCTCTAGCTCACAAAGGACACTCTTGAATCTGTGATTTCAACCACAATTCTCATCCACCTCTGGGTTACTGTGTTATTCAGTCCCCAGATTATTCCCAAGCTTTCTGTCAATTGGCATTTGCATCCCTAAACTACCCTTTTCAGCCATATTTTGATTTATAAACCAGCTGTTACCCACTATAATGTGTTACCATCAACTCTATACATTTCCACACTTTTACAGTAAAGTTAATTAAAACTTCTACGTACATTAAATATCAGTAGTCCATCTCAGTCCTCCTCTTATCTCCTTTAAGTAGCCACCACCTACCACCAGGTCTTAAAGATATTTTCCTGCATTTTCTTCTAGAAGCTTTATGGTTCTTTTATAATTAGATTTTTGTTCCATTTTGAGTTAATTTTTGTATAAGGTGTGAGATAGGGGTCCTTTTTCCTTCTTTTGGCTATGTATATCCAGTTCTCTCAGCACCATTTGTTGAAAGGACTGTTCTGCCCTAGCTGGGTGGGTTTGACAGGCTTGTCAAAATCACTTGACTCTATATGTGAGGGTCTGTTTCTGAACCACCAATTCGGTTTCATTGGTCTATGTGTCTGTCTTTATGCTAGTACCATGCAGTTTTTACCACTATAGCTAGTTAATATGATTTAAAGTCCAGAAGTGAGAGTCCTCCAACTTCGCTTTTTCTTTTTAAGATGTTTCTGGCTATTCAGGATCCCTTACCATTCCAAATAAATTTGATAATCATGCTTTACATTTATTTAAATAATGCTGGAATTTTTATCGGGATTGTATTGAATCTGTAAATCAAGTTGAGTAGAATTGACATCTTAATGATATTTAGTCTTCCAATCCATGAGCATGGAATGTTCTTCCAATTATTTAGGTCTTTTTTGATTTATTTTAACAATGAGTTGTAGTTTTCTGAGTACAAGTGTTTTACATTGTTGGTTAAATTTATTCCTAAATATTTGGGTTTTATCTGTCATATTTTATTTTCACCACTCTTTTGACACTTCTAGTTACTTTTACTGATAAAATTTTCATTTCTAGACTCTCTTCCAAGCCTCTTTCTCCTGTTTTTTCTTTTCAGGCACACCCTTTAGTACACCCTTTAGTATTTCCTGAAAAGCTGGTCTCTTGGGTTACAAACTCTCTCAGTTTTTATCTATGAATATTCTAAACTTGCCCTCATTTTTGAAAGACAATCTTGCTGGATAAAAGATTCTTGGCTGGAAGTTTTTCTCCTGCAGTATCTTAAATATATCATACCACTGTCTTCTTTCATCAGCACTTAATCTTATTGGGTATCCCTTATATGTCATGCATTGTTTTTCTCTTGCTGCTCTCAGAATTCTCTGTCTTTGGCATTTGACATTCTAATTAGTATGTGTCTCAGAGTTGGTCTATTCAGATTTATTCGGATGGGAGTACATTGTGCTTCATGGACATAGATACCTATGTCCTTCGATAAGGTTGGGAAATTTTCTACCATTATTCTTCAAATATTCCTTCTGTCCCTTTTCCCTTCTCTTCTCCTTCTGGGACACCCATGACATGTATGTTTGCACATCTTTTGCTGTCATTTAGTTCCCTGAGACATTGTTCAATTTTTTCCATTCTTTTCTTCTTCTGTTCTTTTGTATGTTTACTTTCAGAGGCCATTTCTTCCATCTCACCAGTCCTTTCTTCTGCCTCCTCAAATCTGCTATTATATGATTCCAGTGTATTTTTAATTTCATTTATTGCACCTTTCATTCCCATAAGATATGCTATTTTTCTATGTATGCTTTCAAATCCTTTTTTGTGCTCAGCCAATATCTTCTTAATATCCTTAATCTCTTTAGCCATATCATTAAATTTATTAAGGACATTGGTTTGAACATCTGTGATTAGTTGTCTCAACTCCTTTATGTCATCTTGTTCCTTTAACTGGGACATATCTTCCTGTTTCTTGGTGTGGATTGTAATTTTTTTGTTGGTGTCTTGTCATCTGACTTACTAGATATATTTATTCTGAGTGCAGTTTCTCTCTTCCATTTAGGGGTTTCTTGCCCTTTATCCCTTGCTGGTTGTGCAGTAGGGGCTAAGGATGTAGTTGGTGCAGTAAGCTGTGGAGGCTCAAGCTGCCTGCATTGCCCCAGACATTGATGATGCTCCTTCCAACTTTCTCCTTTATAAGGGGTAGGGACAGAGCCACAGCTGTGTATAATAATCCAAGTCATGCAGGCTGTATTAGTCAGCCAAAGGGGTGCTGATGCAAAATACCAGAAATCAGTTGATTTTATAAAGGGTATTTATTTGGGATAGAAGCTTACAGTTACCGGACCATAAAGCATAAGTTTCTTCCCTCACCAAAGTCTGTTGCTACATGTTGGAGCAAGGCAGCTGCCGACCTTTGCCAGGGTTCAGGCTTCTTGGGTTCCTCTCTTCCCGAGGCTCTGTTTCTCTCAGGGCTTAGCTCCTCTGTTTCCTCCACAAGGTCAGCTGTAGACTATGAGGCTCTCTAGGCTTTGCCTCTTTCCACAAGGCCAGCTGTGAACTCTCAGGCAAAAGGCTCGTCTCTATCCTGGGACCTTCTCTCCTTCCTCACCAGAACTCCAACATCAAAACTGCTCCAACTCTGTCCTTTGCCATGTCTTTTGTCTTTGAGACCACCCCCCCCACCAAGGGGTGGGGCTCAACGCCCTACTGATGTGGCCCAGTTAAAGCCCTAATCATAACTTAATCATGCCCAGATTAGCAGACCAGTTTACAAGCATAATCCAATATCTATTTTTGGAATTCATAACTACATCAAACTGCCTAGACTGTAGTTGCCAGAGAGACTGATGAAGCTTCAAGCCCCTTTATCTCCTGCCTTAGGCAGGGATGGAGCTGCAGGTGTGGGCAGCAATCTATTAGGGTCTACAGTTGCCCTGGGTAGACGTCCAACTATTCAGACTGACAGCTGAATGTACCTGCAGTTACCAGAGAGGCTGTTGCAGGGCCCACCAGCTTCCTCCCAGCTAGCGGTGGGGTTGAAGCCTAGGCTAGGGCTGCAGGCCAATCTGGGTGAAAGAAGCCAGTCCCTACCTTCAGTGTGATTTTCAGTCAGCCTGCCTACCCCTCATGCTGGGAGCGTAGTAAAAATGGTGGCTACCAGCCTCTTTCCAACTTGGACAGGTTCAAACTTTTGCTGTTCTTAGGATTATACTTTAGCCAGCCATATTTACTAATCAGTAGCTGAAGTAGGTGGCCAACCATTTCTTCCTCCCCTGTTTTTGGGAAATGGAGCTTCCAATTCCAGCCACAGAATAGCTCCTTAGCTGGCTTGAGCCGCCAGAGTAGGATGATCACCGGCCTCCACAGCATGGCCTGTATTTTCCCGGAGAGGCTGGCTTAGGTGCCCCCAGCTTCCTCCCTGCTGGAGGTGGGGCTGGGGTTTAGGCTAGAGCTGCAATCTGATCTGGATGGAAAGAAGCCGGTCCCTCCCAGCACTGTGATATTCAGTCCACCCTGCTTCCCCTCCTGCCAGGGGTGGAGTTAAAATGGCAGCTACTGGCCTCTTTCTGACTTGGACAGGTTCAAACTTTAATGTTCTTAGGATTATACTTTAGCCCGCTGAATTTACTAATCAGCTGAAGTTGGTGCCCAGTCGTCTCTTCCTCCTGAGTTTTTGGGAAGTGGAGCTTCCAATTCCAGCCGCGGAACAGCTTCCGAGGGGGCATTTGTCACCAGTGGAGGATGGGCACTGGCCTCTAGGGCATGGGAAACTCTACTTACGTATCTTCTCTGCCAATGGGCAGTCTCCTTCCATTCTTTGAAGGATGTGGCATGATGCTCTTCTGGTCTCTTGGAGCCCCCAAACAGGTGCTTTAGATAGCTCTGGGTGATTACTAACTGCCCTGTAGCACGAGCTGACTCTAGGAGCTCCTTACTCTGCTGCCATCTTGCTGGTTGTCCATGGGATATAGTTTTAACCTATAAAGTATATTTGTTCTGAAACACCTCTCAGATCAGCTGGCTCATAATACAATTGCTTAAGTATATAAAAATGATTTCCCTGCCTCTTACTAATTTCTTAAGCCCCTTCATTCTCTGACACTATAATAAAAAAAAACCTAATGTAATTTCTGGTATTTGTGACATGCAGTAGTTTCTAACAGTTGCTAATGCTAAAATGCAATGTGGAGGTTTGTTTATTCTTCAGTGTCTATTTGGGGTTGGCTGGGGAGAATCCATTAACATTTTGATGATAGACAAATATTGATTCCAGATAGATTAAGGGTTTAAATATAAAAAAGATTAAACTAGTATGTTAACACTACAAGATGTTAATATCAGACAAAAACAAAAACAAAAAAACAAAACCTTTATGCTAAGTGCAAGAAACCAGAATCAAAGTATTGTATGATTCCATTTATATAAAATGTAAATATAAGTCAATTTTTGAAGATGAAATTAGATTAGTGGCTATGTAGGGATGGGGAAGGATTGCTAAGGGATGTGGAGTTTTTCTTTTTGGAGTAATGAAACTGTTCTAACATTTTTTGTGATAATGAATGCACAACATTGTGATTATACTAAAAGCCATTGATTAAACACTTAGGATAGATCATATGGTATATGATTATATCTCAATAAAACTGCTTAATGAATAAAAAAAATAAAAAGATCAAACTATAAGGGGGGCGGGCAGATATGGCTCCCTTGTGTAAAAAGAAACTTATAAACCTGAACTCGAGGGAATCAATTATAAACCCAAACAATTGGTTGTATAATAATTTTAAATATTTTCACCTAAAAGACAAAGGCTTATGAGAGGAATTGGAGAAGTCCTTAAAATATATCATACTTAACATCTCTACTATATAAATATTATAAACATAGTACCAAGACACCTATGGATAAATGGACATTAGCAAATAATTTACAAAAGGAATATAGTACCTAATAAAGTTTGAAAACCTTTTCAAACTGAAGACATAACCAGAAATTGTAAGGAGATAATCCAAAGTACAAAGATCCATGAGCAAAGATGTTTTTCAATAATAAGGGAACAGCTAAGTAACATGCCTTCCAACCATCAAATACTATGCAACTACTAAAAATCTGTAGGAAGAATTTTTAATGATACTTTAGGAAAGTGCATAAAATTAGAGAAATACATCAAAATATTAATATAATTATCTCTGTTTAGTGGCATTATGCCTAGTTTTCATTCTCAATTTAAAAAATTTTCTAGGTTTTCTACAATAACCATTAATATAAAATCAGAAAATAGGAATATGCTAAAAGAATTTAAAAATAGAACTAATATGAACTTTTTCCAGGCAAAGTGTGTTGCCTTTTCATAACATGATATATATGATTCCTATTATTTTGTTAAAAGTCTTTCACATCCCAAATGTAATACAACCATATTAGTTCATTAAATGCAACCTTCTGTGATGAGCCTCCCAAATCACATTATTGATAGAGATTTATCTTTTTCCCTGATAGATTTACAGTATTGAACACGCTTATACTGACTTAATGAGCATCAAAGACCAACTCAAAATGACTCATTAAATAAATATCAGAGACCATATTAAGGACCAATTTTCCCTAACATAATTATGATTCCTGATTCAGGGGAGCCACTACAGTGTCAGTTAAAGAGCAAATAAACTGCCATTCTTGTTTGAAAGGCTGAAATACACACCCTTTTGAGGACCAGTAACAGCAATCCTTGTAAAGGTGAGTGGATAGAGTATTTTGGAGGGTCGTTTTACTCTTCAGTCATTTGGTATCAGAACATGATGGTCATAATAGCAAAAATAATACAGAGCAGTAACTAATATTTAGGTGTTAGCTGTTTGCCAGTGTCAAGTACTTTGCACGTATATTTCAACCA
>JAQZBX010020353.1:0-33070 GCA_029593785.1 Cabassous unicinctus
TTTATTTTATTTATCCCCCTCCTTGCTGCTTGTGCTGCTGTGTCCATTTGCTGCGTGTCTTCTCTGTGTCTGCTTATCTCCCCCCTGCTGTGAGGTCTTGCCGCATCACCCCACGGCGCCACGCGAGCCGGCCTGCCCTCACAAGGAGGCGCCGGGAAGCGAACCCGGGGCCTCTCATATGGTAAACGGGTGCTCTATCCAATGCGCCACACCCGCTTCCTGCCGTGAGGTTGCTGCATCAGCCCACCACACCGCTCAGGCCGTCACCCGGGGCTCCCATATGGTAAACGGGGGCTCTATCCACTGAGCCACACCCGCTTCCCCCTCTTTTTTAAATTAAAGCAGTTTTACACCATTCTACCAATTTACTTTTTAAAAATTTTTTTTCCTCTATTGTTTATTTTTTGTGTACATTATCTGTTCAATAACATCATATATTGGAATTTGAAAACTAACATGGTTTCATGACAGTGAGAAAAAATAGATGTTATTTTGTAGCTTGCATAAATCTGTTAAATATGCATTTATTAAAGTAGAGAAATCAGACTTTCTTCAATAAATGGTTTAAAGTCATAAGTTTATATTTAGATATTAATTTATGTATATTATATATATATTATATCCTTGTCTTTTATTTATATCATCTTGTTTATTTTTTTCCTTAACAAATCAATTTTGTTGATGCATATTAATAAAGCATAAATCCATCCAAAGTGTACAATCAATGATATTTGGTATAAACACATATTTGTGCATTCACCACTTCAATCATTCTTAGACCACTTTCATTATAATAATAGTAATAAACAAACAAAACTCATCACCTCTCAATCCTTCTATGCGTCCCCTGCCATACATAGCTCCTATTCTTTTTCCTTCTTTCTAGTACAATTTTATTTATGTTTTGTGAAAACAGTCTTATATATAAATGTAATATCACACATATTCATGTTTTGCTATCTTATAGAGTCCCATGTTACAATTTTTAGCTTTAAGGAAATATTTTTAAACAGGACAGAATTAAACACAAACTCTAAAAGAAAATAATTATATAGTCAAAATTTAAACCATTTGTTCTCCAAAAGATACTGCTGATAAAATTAAGCCAAATCATAGAGCAGAATAAAATATTTTCAAAATGTGTCTGGACTTGTAAATGTAAAATAATGAAGTCTTATAATCCAATGGAAAAAATGGAAAAAGACTTGAATAGACTTACAATGAATATAAACAAACAGTAAGGTCATTAAAAATGCTCAGCATTGTTAGTTAAAAGAGAATATAGATTAAAGCCACAATGAGATACTAGTATCGACCCATTGGGTTAGCCAAAATAAGAGAAGTGACAAAAAGGCTAGAATGTCTAAAATTTAAAGGAATTAGCATTGGTGAGAATGTGGAATAAGTGGAACTCATACATTTCTTAAGGCAATGCAAAAATGCTATAGCTACTTGGGAAAACAATTTGATAATTTCTTATAAAGCTAAACATACACCTTCCACATGACCCTGCATTTCCAGTCCTAGTTATGTATTCCAGGAAATACAGTCACACAAAGATTTGCACTAGAATCCTCATAGAAGCTTTGTTCATTATAGCTCCAAACTAGAAAGATCCTAAGTGATCATCTACTGATGACTGGACAAACAATTATGATTTAGCCTTACAATGGTATATAACACAGTAGTAAAAGAAAACAAACCCATATCTTTGTAATAATTTATCCACATAGATTAACATTAAAAAACCATTGTGTTGGGATTGTGGGAAGATGGCGATGGACTAACAGGCAGAGCTCAATGCTCTCACAAACACAATGGAGAAAGAGCCAAAAGCTGTCTGAGGGACCTGCTTTGGGGGTCAGCAGACCGGGACAGTGCTACACAACTCCCAGGAGGGTGAAGGACAGAGAAATGAAGAAGCTTAAATGGCAAACATGAGTTACCAAGCCCCCATGGTGGCTGAGAAGGGCTCTGCTCCCCAACCCTGGAGATATTAAGCTGGGGTAAAACACCTGGCTCACTGCAGCTGACTGAGAGGGAACGGACATCTTCTTCCATGTCAGCTGTTTCAAGGGAAAGGGGAGGGGAGGTCAGGGTACTTTTCTTCAGTAAATTCGGCCAGCAGAGCCTGCTTTGAATTTCCAATCTGGAGATTCAACACTGGAACACAGGAAAACCAAGACTGAAACACCTCTGTCAATAGGTGCATTGACTAGCACCATCTGCTGGCCGGTCTGGAAATTGCATGGACAAAAACTGTTCATGCTCTCTAAATTCAACCCCTGGGAGAAAATCTGTGCCTCACTAATGAGTCCCTGGCCTGATTTCATAAACCTAAGCTAGGCAATTTTGAAGACTGAGAATAAGGTGAACCAAATATCAAAGAAGACTGTGGGGGGAAAAAACAATAGGCAAGCAAGAGAAATTAACCATCAGTGTAAATTCACCAACATATTTAGATGCCTAGACATCAGCAAAAAATTACAAGCCACACTAGGAAACAGGAAGAGATGGCCCAGAAAAAATAACAAACCAAATATCCTGAAGAGATACAGGATTTAATACAATTAATCAGTGATAATCACACAACTCTCCTAAATCACTTCAAAGAATTTAAGGAAAATATGACTAAAGAAATACAGGATATTAAGAAGACACTGGGAGAACATAAAGAACAACTTGAAAGCCTGCAAAGAAAAGTAACAGACCTTATGGGAATGAAAGACACAATGGATAAGATTAAAAATACACTAGAGGCACATAAAAGCAGATTTGAATTGCTTGAAAACAGAATTAGTGGTTTTGAAGACAAAACATCTGAACTTGAAACGACAGGAGAACAGAAAGAGAAGAGAATGGAAAAATGGAACAGAGTCTCAGGGAATTGAATGACAACGTGAAATGCACAAACATTCACATTATTGGTGTCCCAGAAGAGAAAAGAATGGAAAAGGGGCAGAAAGAAAATATTTGAGGAAATAATAGCTGGAAACTTCCCAATCCTTGTGAAGGACATAAATATCAATATCCAAGAAGGACAACACACTCCAAACAGAATAAATCTGAATAGACCTACCACAAGATATCTACTATTCAGAATGACAAATATCGGAGATAAAGAGAAGAATCTGAAAGCAGCAAGAGAAAAGCAAAGCATCATGTACAAGGGAACCTTGATAAGATTAAGTGCCGACCTCTCATCAGAAACCATGGAGGAGAGAAGAAAGTGGTATAATGTATTTAAGTACTGAAAGAGAAAACTGCCAGCCAAGAATTTTGTACCTGGCAAAGCTGTCCTTCAAAAATGAGGATGAGTTGAAAGTCTTCACAGACAAACAAAAACTCATAGAATATATTACCAAAAGACCAGATTTGCAAGAGATAGTAAAGGGGGTGCTGCAACTGGAAAGGAGAAAACAAAGGCAAGAGATTTGGAGAAGAGTTTAGAAATGAAGATTATTAGGAAGGGTAAACTAAAGGATAAGAAGACAGACAATAGAACAATATGACAACAGAGGGCTGAAGGACAAAATGGATGAAGTAATGCTTTACAGTAATAACACTAAATGTTAATGGATTGAACTCCCAAATCAAAAGACATTGACTGATGGAATGGATAAAAAAAAAAAAAATGTGAGCCATCTATATGATGTCTACAAGAGACCCACCTCAGATGTAAGGACACAACCAGGTTAAAAGTGAAAGGTTGGAAAAAGGTATTCCATGCAAATAGTAACCAAAAAGGAGCTGGAGTAGACCAGAAAAATGTAAAATAACAACATTATAGTATATGAAAAATAATTACTCAGTGCAACCAGCAAATTGTTCCTGTGATCAGTATTCTGTAATTTTTTTCATACAAGATAAACACTTGCTTTTAATTTTTAAAAAATCATTGTGTTAAGTGAAAAACATCAAACAAAAGAACTAAATACTATTTGATTCCATTTACGTGAAATTCTAGAAAAAGCCAAATGATAGGGATAGAGGGCAGATCAGTAGTTGACAGCATTTAGGGGTAAGGGGAGGAGGTTGACCTAAAGAAACATGAAGGAAATTTATTGGGTGATGGAAATTTCTATACCATCATGTGCTAGTGATTAGATGGCCACATGCATTTGTCAAAACTCCTCAAATTGTACTCTTAAAATTCATGAATATTTTATATGTGGATAAAACCTCAATAAGGCTGATTTGTTTTTAAAAGTAAAAGGATGGGAAAATATGGTCTATGCAAAAAACTAGCCAAAGGAAAGTTGAAGTTACTATATTAATATCAGACAAAGTAGATTTCAGGACAAGGAATATATTAGGAATAAAAGGGAATATTTCATAATATTAAAAGGGTCAATTCATCAAGAAGACATAATATGGTTTACTTGACTGGTTACTCAGGTATGTTAAAGTCTCTTAAACTGTATCTTCTTGACATAAATTTACTACCCACTACAAAGAGCAGTTTAAAAAAATATGGCTTGGAGTGGGGATGCTTTTCTTCCCCAAAGAGTGTGTCAAAATATTCTAGGCCGATTTCTCATTGAAATGTAATTATATTGGCTAGCTTTGTTAACTTGCTACATAGGTTGTTAATTTTTTATGCAGAAGACTGAAACTTACTGGATTCACTGACAGTTTTCCTATGAAAAGGTAACTAAATACAACTGAACAATTTTTTCACTTTTCTACATATTGTAATATTTAGGAAGATTACTGTGATGATTAATTTTATATGTCAACTTGGCTAGGTTACGGTATCCAGATGTTTGGTCAAGCACTGGTGTAGATGTTGCTGTGGAGGTATTTTGTAGATGGAATTTGTTACCTACAATCAGTTGACCTTAAGGGATTAGCCTCCATAGTGTGGATGGGGCCTTCTGGTTGACCAAGATGGCCATATAAGATGGCCAGGGGATCTGTTCCCCCACAGAATCTTTAAACAACTAGGAAAAACTGGAAGAGATATCCCCAGAAAATAGTTAAAGGTTTGCAGTAACTGTGCAGGTGTCAAATCAAGAAAATGCAACATAAAAAACATGGTATGGTGAGCCTGCACTCCCAGTTTGGGCCCCTGACCCTGTTCCAGAGGAAGCAGAGTAACACTTATGAGCGTCCTGGGGTGCCTAAATGTCAGTGCCAATCAATAGGGTGGTATCCTGAAAGACTGAACCAGGGCACAGTTCATGAAACTGTTACAAGATATATATGGACCTAATGGCAGAGACCCTAAATATATGAAGCAAATATTGACAAATTTAAGGGAGAAATAGTTCTACATTAATAGTAAGTGACTTTAATGCATCACTTTCAATAATGGATAGAGCATCTAGTAGAAGACCAATAAGAAGATAGATCTGAATAACACTCTAAACTAACAAGACATGTTAACAGACTATATTGAACACTTTACCAAAAATAGCAGGATGCACATTCTTCTCTAGTACATATGGGTCGTTCTCCAGGATAGACCATATGCTAGGTCCCAAAACAAATCTAAATAAATTTTAAAATATTGAAATAATACAATGTATCTTTTATGACCAAAATGGAATGAAGCTAGAAATCAAAAATAGAGGGAGAACTGGAGAATTCACAAATGTAGAAATTAAACAACATACTCCTAACCAACCAATGTGTCAAAGAAATCACAAAGGAAATTAAGAAATAACTTGAGGCATGTGACATCCCAAAATTTATGGAATGCAGTAATGGCAGTGCTGAGAAGGAAATTCACTTTTTAAGTGCTTACATTAAAAAAGAAGAAATATGTAAAATACCTAATACCAAAGCCAGATAGATACCACAAGAAAAGAAAATTATAGACCATAATATGGGTGCGTTCCACCAAACACTTGGAGGCTTAATGAGCACTGTTCTCTTCCAGTTCCAGGGGGAAGTAGAAATTCTGCCTCAAGACCACACCCTGTACTTCTCCCCGAGCTTCCAATCTTCTGGTCTTCCCAAAGAATTTTGAACTTGTCAGTCTCCCCAACCGCATGAGCCAATTTCTTTAAATAGATTTCTTTATTTAAACATCCTGTTGGTTCTGTTTCTCTGGAGAAACAGAGTTAATAATAGAGTTAATAAACTTCAATCACCACAATAGACTAAAATGATGGCCAATATTAAAGGATGTTTCAGAATGATTGTTAAATCTCAGAGCTATTTTTCCTTCAAAATTTCGCTGTGCAATTATCACAGAACCCCCAGCAACTCTTCCTTGGTAGGCTGGCAATGTCTTCAGTCATGCCATTGCTTTCCAAAAGGTCTCCTTACTTTCTTTAACACCATGGTGCTGAATATCACAGTGTTAGGTATCTGTGACCTTCTTTACCACATTCTGGTATTGTCTATGCTCCTTCTGCATCCCTGGTGCAGGTCTGTTTTCCTTACTACTACCATGTCTATGTTCCTCCCAAGCTTCAACCACAGACTTTCCTTCTGTGCATCATGATTCCCTCTTTTTGCCCAGGTCATGATAAAATGGTGCAATGGTTTTGTAACTCGCATTTTGTCTCGTGAGGTTTCTCAAGCACCCTTTCTTAAAAGAGAGAATAATTTTTTTGCAATGAAAGTAATTCCCTGGTCTTCTGAGGCCATCTGATTGCTTGAATTGGAGAAAATACAAACTGGCTTTAACCCACAAGATGTGGGAAGTCCAAAGCTGCCCTAAATTTGTTACTTCCCAGGGGGCTCATGTTCTCCTGGTCACTCTTGGCTCCTACCAAACTCTTGTTCTCACCTCCCACACTGGCTTCAATGTGGAACGTCATTCGTTTTCTGTGATTTCCCTCACCCCAGTAAAAACTCTCACAGCAGCCATTTAAATGTTTAGCAGACCCAGCAGATGGAGAGGTTTTATATTACCACGCTGTTTAGTTCCTCCCCTCTCTTTAAACTCCCCTCACAGTTCCCCCTTCTTTCCATTTTTCTGGATCCCAACCTTTAAGAGAATCCAGGAAACTCTTCTCCTTTCATTTTGCCATGCAAAGCACAATAGCTCAAGACCCCCTCATCAACGCAAGGCTGTGCTGCCTATCTAGGGAGGCCGTATCTAATGCTGTCGATTCCACTAGTGCACACACTCCAAGTCATGTCTATTGTGTTATAGACCTAAACAAACATAAACCCTATAGGACAGAATTCCATCAGAGATGCTGCTTCCTGACAGTCCCCATTTGGGGCACAAGAATCAGGAATCAAATAGATGGGCAAAGTCTACCTGATTCAGTGAGCCTTCTGTAACAATACCCAGTGGAGTCTTTATACATTAGGATGTTAAGAAGTTGACTGAAATAATAGGGTCAGCACTGAAAAACTACTTCATGCCTTGTCTTTTTTTCTTTCTCTGGACTTGTGAACAAAACAATGTAGAGAAGAGTTTTTCCCAATGCCCCACACAGGAGGAGCAGCCAGGAGGGACACTCATGCCCAGGGGAGAGTTAACAGTTTGTGTTTCAGGACTGTAGAAGGAAGCTAGAGATAGGCTATGGAAGCTTTGGTGCCTGTAAGAAGGATGTGGCACAATACCTGGGTGTTATAGGATCTGAAATACTGGAGTGTGAAAGAGAGAGCTGAGCTGGACAAACACAGTAACTGAGAGGTGGCAGGACATTGCGTGGGGGAGTTGTATGAGTGCTTGTGAATGGCTGGGCATGATTGCCTGGGGAGCCTAGTTCAGGCTCACACATGGCCATGACTGAGACAAAAGATGTCACCAGGGGAAGCTGGCTGTCCCCATGGGGTCCAGGAAGGCTTAGACTAGAAGGCTATTAGGCAAGACCCACTTCAGATGATAACATAGAGGGCCAGCTCCCAACATCATCAAGTGACCTAGAGTGGGGCTCAGAGCCTGAGGAAACTCCTTTGGGGACACAGCTACCTCAGGACTCTTTAGAGGACTTAGGAGTAAGTGGGAACCCTGAAGGATGCCTGGGATGGAACTAAAAATATTGGCACTTCTCAAGCCTTGATGATCATGCAGCTGCTTGCATCCCTTCTATCATGTATAACTGGACTATCACTCTTAAATGAGAACTGGTTACATATAGGAGACTCTACAGGATATACTGGGGTTTTAGATATCAGTCTAGGTTTCCTTATGTGAAAGATGAAAGGATATTATTTCTGTCTAGTTTCTATTTTCTTCTGAGTGGTCCAAGCTCCTTTTGTCCCTCAAAGCCTGGTCATCACAGAGAGTTCTTTTTCTTAACTTGTGTCTTTATTTATTACTACTTAGAGAAATTTTCTGGTCTTTTATGTTTAACCTCAGACTTGTGAGCTCCAGCTCTCTGTTTCTCTACCCCAAATTTTCTGTGTCTCTAATCGTGATTAGATGTGTCATCTTTGCAAAATCAGGGTTCTCCTAAATCCTGTACTGATGGTGTGGTGTCTGTGTGTGCACACCCACATGTACGTGTGTGTTGGGATGGAGAATTGGCACAAAACACCTCTTTCTACTGGGAGACCAGACTTGAAATGGATGTACCATTTTTGCATCTTCATGACAGTTGTTATATCTATTTTTAAAAAAGCAATGTAAAGAAATGTCTACTCAGTCACTTTATCTTAACTCTGAATAACCACGAGTTGGGACGTGAAGCAGGATAGATGTGGTTTACACTTAACATTCCTGCTTTGTGCATGAATCAATATGGCTGTGAGCCTGGAGTATAACCTTCATTATTTATGTGAGGCTCTTTTTATTGTTTATTAGTAGAATCGGTATTAATACTGATCATTCTCGACAAATCTGCTTTCTATTTATTTTAAAGTGATAAAGTTCTTAATAGAATAAATGCTTTATGGTATTGAAAAAGATTGCATTTACAGAAATACTAAACATAATTTTTTCAAAATTTCATAGTTGTAGATAAATAATTTATTACGATTGGTACTAAGTCGATTTTAACTTTCCCCCTTAAAGTTATTAGTTACTTTGCTGGGGAAAATCTTATCAACAGATTTTTTTATTGGTGCATATTTTCAGGGTAAGGACTTTTTTCTTTGAGTCATGATGGCAGCAAGATGCGAGTTCAAGAGATTGAGGATTGAGATACACACAGGCTTTCTTGTATTTCTTGTGGGGCTGGCCTTGAATGGCTCTATTTTCATAGGACAAAGCCTCCAGGGGAAAAAGTCATCCTAGGGAAAGATAAAGCAAAGGAGTATGAGATTTTTCCATAAATCATAGATTGGCAATAGGACAAAAAGGATGATTTTGACTATATTTCTCAGACCCTTCTGGACACAGTGGAAAGGGCACTGTTCTGGGATGCAGGCGTGTTCTGCCACAAGTGAGGAAGGAACTTAGCACTCAATTCAGGTGATGCTGATCCTGGGAGCAGGGCCCGAGTCCAGAGCCAGGCTTGCCCCCGACTCTGCCCCAATGTGAGTGGGGGGTGCCCAGCCCCAGTCTCCCCAGAGCTGCACAGGCTGTGCACCTGGGGGCAGGCTGAGTAATGGACAAAGACGTCCGCCTCCAAATCCTGTGACTCTATTTCCTTACAAGGTAAAGGGGACTTTGCAGTGTGATTAAATTAAGGATCACGAGATGGGAAGATTATCCTGGATCATCTGAGTGGGCCCAACGTTATCACAAGGATCCTTATAAGAGGCAGGAGAATCGGAGTCAGTGAGAGAGGAGGAAAAAGGGAACATGCTATGAGGTGGAGGAGGCAGCCACAAATAAGGAATGCAGGCAGCCTCTAGAAGCTGGAACATATGAGAACACGAATTTTCCTCTAGAGCCTCCAGAAGAAACGTTGGCCTGGCAACATCTGGATTTCAGCCCACTGACCAGAGCTGTAAGATTTGCATCGTTTTAAGGCTCTAAACTTGTGGTAATTTATTAGAACAAGAGCACCAACTAGTCCACACCTCCTGCCTGCAGGGGGCGCCCTCACGTGAATGGCACTCCCTGGAAGTGTACAGTGTAGCCGCCCCTCTAGCCTACCAGTGGGCGCAAAAGGCAGAGAAGACAGCCCGCTGTGTAGAGGTACTCGAGTTGTCTGCTGCGTGGTAGCCTTCTCCTTCTTCCGTCAACTACTTCTCGAGGGAAGGGCCTCTCCTCACTCAGCTCCATCCTCGATGATGCCCTTTCTCCATCTAGGCAATCGGGAAGCAAGTGTTGGGTCCTTCCCAGGCACCACCATACACCTTCCCCAGCTCAGACACACACTGACTCCGAGGGAGGAGCGGCTGCTATTTTAATGAAGAGCCACGAAAGCTACCAGACGTTGTGCCAGGTGGGAAGACAAGAACTAGAGACCTTGCCTAATTAACTCATTCCCTCTGAGCAAGGAAAATGTCTCACAGTATACATCAGAGAATGTTCCTGGTGAAAGCACTCTCACTCCAAAGACCCTTCTATCCCTTTAGTCTCTTTCATCATTCCACATTTCCTCCTCAAACCCCTCATCCTTTCTGGTAACCCCACCCAATCCTTCAAAAATGCCATTAGATTTATCTGCAAAAGGGGTTCTGGCCACCTTCCATACCATGGAATTTGCAAACTGTCATATTTCAGGTGGTAGCTAGATGCTTTCCTCAGCCTAGCTGGTTATTGCTCCAAGAGAAAGAGATAAGGTCTCTGAGACCTAAAATGGAGTAGAAGGTGCATTCATTTTGGTCTCACCACCGATTCAGAAAGTGGGTGGGTTGGCTCCAAGTTACTCACCAGAAAACATAGGCTATGTCAAGTAAATTTTTCTGCTAAAGAACACTCAATCGGAAACTATGTCACTACCAGGGCTTTGACCCAAGTCTTCAGGAAATTAGTACAAATGCTTTCTCTGCTAAGGAGCAAGTGGCTCCTTCCCATGACTTTTTTTTTTTTTTTTTTTTTCAGTCTTTCCATTACAAAGGACTGCCATATTAGCAGAGGTATCCCTAACACAGCCATCCCGGATGTGTGGCATCATCTCCATAGGTCCTTTCTGATTCCCAAAGTTCTCCCCTAATAGAAGACAGGGCTTTCAGTACACCCCACCACATTTGAAA
The DNA here is from genome assembly GCA_029593785.1 of Cabassous unicinctus. Lineage (NCBI taxonomy): Eukaryota > Metazoa > Chordata > Mammalia > Cingulata > Chlamyphoridae > Cabassous > Cabassous unicinctus. The sequence goes on from JAQZBX010020353.1 coordinate 11,002, forward strand.
CAGAGAAGCAGCAGCAAAGCATAGAGGGTAAAAATTAGGCCTAACATGGAAGCTAGACAGAAGAGAATACACACTAGTATGAAACACGCCAGATGATGGCTTTCTGAACCAGTTGGGAAGGATTTAAGAGAGGCTAAATTTCTTGCAATCCTGTGGGCAAGTCCTGAGTCAGAAAAAATACTTCTTGTTGCTGTTATTTCAAAACTGTTTTTCCTCCAAGCTGCTCTAATCTGGAGAAGCATATGTTAAATATATTATCTTTCATGACAAACTGCTAAATCTAATTGTAATTTGTTTCTTTTTCATTTCCCCCCATTTTCATTCATTGTAACAACATATTGTAATAATAATAAAACAAATTAAATGGGGAGAATTACCTAGAAATCTGCCTAAGAGAGCAACTCTTTATTTTCCATATTTCCTCCCAGGAATTATCTATGTGCTGGCAATGCAGTTCTAATGCTCTTTCCCAGAATGGAAGACTTAGAAGAAAGACCCAACTCTGATTCCATAAAGTTATGAGACATTGGCCAAATCACTTAAAATCTTGCCCATGAATTTCCTCATATTTAAAGTGAAGAAATTGGATTAGTTGATTTTTAATGGCTCCTTTCAGTTCTAAAATGATTTGTTCTTGTATACTTGCAAAGAATGTGTCTTTTTCTGAAGCATCATATTTGGGGAATTGGAAATTTCTAAAAGCTGAGAGAACGGTACTGGCAAGTGAAAACGGCAATTAACAATCCGGCAAACAATAGACAGGAGCAGAAATTGAAACTCAATGGTAAACTTCTGATTAGCATACTTTAAAATAACAGCTCATTTTGTTCTAATTCTAGAATTTCCCAAACATATTTGCAATGTTTAATGTTTTCCTAAGTGAAATTTAGCCTTCTGCCATGAAATACACCCATCATTAACCACAGAAATATCATATTAGTGTCATTAAAGATCAATGAATGACATTCCTCCTTTTAAGGCTTTGTGGTTGTGTGTTGCACAATTTGGGATGAGACTGGACCAAAGTAGCTGTGGCCTCTATACTGGATTGTTGTTGAAAGCATACTTTTCCTTTGCCTGTTTTTCTTACTACTGCGAACCAAGATTTTCTGGCAATAAGTGTGGAGCCTCATTTTAAAAAGATGGAAATAACAGTTGGTACAGATCTTCCAAGTGCTTCTGCAGGCAGCTGAGTATTTCCTCTGCCCAGCAATTTGAAGAGAACCTGTGCCTAAAGAGACGGATTACAAACCTATTATAGAGTATAACACCAGTCAGTAAACCTGGTCCTAAAACTCATGTGCTGCAAGACTTTCCATGTTGAAGCCAAAAGCATGGAAGATACTGAGCCAAATCATTGTTCTGTGATTCTGCTCATTTGTTAGTTAAATACAGACCAGCCTTGCTTTGCACAAGGCCCTGTTAACTGAAATGTGTGAATGTCAGAACCTCGTCCTTGCTTTGCACAGCTCAGTGTTTATGCAAATTAAATCTCAGTTACTGCAAAACCAGAACCATCCAAAGTGAGAAACATGATTTCAATGTGCACACATTCTGGTTAACATGGAACCCTGTAAGGCAAGGATGGCCTGTATTCCAAATTGGACTCTCAGGTTCTATTTCAGTATGATGAAATTGGAAGAATAGTGTCTGCACTCTCTCATTCTCCCCTTACCCTCACTCTTGATTCCTGAGATTACCTTCTAAATTAACTATCTTCACATAAATCCTTGTCTCACACTCTGCATTAGGGAACTCAGGCTAAGACAATACTCTTTAAAATAGCAAGAACCACACTGTTGATTTTGCTGGAAGCTGCATGAAATATGGATGGTCTTGGATTCTATTTCATGGAAAACATTCCACTTTCCACCTACAGAAACTGCATACAATCTTATTAAGAAAGAAGAGGTTCACACAAAACTTCTAGAAGAAAACGTAGGGAAGCATCTTTAAGTTTTTGTGGTAGGCGGTAGTTTCTTAAACCTTACACAAAAACACGAACTCTGAAAGAAAAAATAGATAAATGGGACCTCCTCAAAATTAAACACTTTTGTTCTTCAAAAAACTGTCAAGAAAGTAAAAAGGCAGCCTACTCAATGGGAAAAAATATTTGGAAACCACATATCCAACAAGGGTTTGATATCCATGTTATATAAAGAGATCACACAACTCAATGATAAAAAGACAAGCAACCCAATTTAAAAATGGTCAAAATACTTGAATAGATATTTCTCCAAAGAAGATATACAAATGTACAAAAAGCACATGAAAAAATGTTCAGCTTAACTAGCTATTAGGGAAATGTAGGTCAAAAAACTACAATGAGATACCATTTCGCACCTTACAGAATGGCCATTATAAAAATAAAAAAATAATAAAAAACCCACGAAAACTACAAGTGCTGGAGAGGATGTGGAGAAATAGGGCTCCTTCACTGTTGGTGGGAATCTAGAATGATGCAGCCTCTGTGGAAGATATTTTGGCAGTACCTCAAGAAGCTGAATATAGAACTGCCGTATGATCCAGCAATCCCGTTACTAGGAATATATTCAGAAGAACTGAAAGCAAGGATGAGAACTGACGTTTGCACACTAGTGTTCATAGCAGCATTATTCACAATTGTTAAAATATGGAACTAGCCCAAGTGTTCATCAACCGATGAATGGGTTAACAAAACTTGGTTATCCACTCAATGGAATACTATTCAGCTATTAAAAAGAAACGAAATTGGGATGCATATGACAACATGGATGAACATTGAGGATATTATGTTGAGTGAAATAAGCCAGACACTAAAGGACAAATATTGTATGGTCTTACTAATATGAACCATATGCAATGAGTAAACTCACAGAGGTAAACTATAGAACACAGGTTACTAGGAAATAGAATGTGGGTTGCACACGGGAGCTGCTGCTCAATGTATGTAGAATTTTTAATAAGGTTTATTGTAAAGTGTGGAAATGAATAGAGTTGAGGGTAACACATTATAGTGAGTATAACTAACACTGCTGATTTATAAATGTGATTGTGGCTGAAAGAGGTTGTCTGTGGGTATAAATGTCAAGTGAAAGGAAACTAGAGAATAATCTAGGGTATGAATAACAGTGATTTTGGTGGTAGATGAAGATTGTGGTTAATAGCATAAATATAAGAATGTTCTTTTTGAAAGTGTTAAGAATATGATCATACAAGGGAAAATTACAGCAAATGTTACTTAAGGATGATAGCTAACAGTAATATTGCAATATTTTTGCAGCAATGTCAAAGAAGATCTTATATCAATTCTAAGAGACAACTATGGGGTGTATAAGTGAGCATGGGATTTTTCCTTTTGGAAAGATGAGTAATGAAAACATTCTAAAATTGACTGAGATGATGACAGCACAGCTCTGTGATGAAAATGAGAGCCACTGAGTTTACACTTTGAATGGATTGTACAAAGTATGGGACTGTACAACATATGGAATCCAGTGGTGGATGATGGACTGTGGTTAACAGGTCAAATATGAGAATGTTTTCTCCTGAATGATAACAAATGTATAATACTAATAGAGGGTGTTAATAATTGGGTGGTGTGGCCATTGGCCAATTTAATGTTATTATGAATTCCAAAAATATAATTGGATCATGCTTGTAAACTAATCTGTTAATCTAGGCATGATTAAGTTATGATTAGGGCGTTGACTGGGCCACGTCAGTAGGGCGTTGAGCCCCACCCCTTGGTGGGTGGGGAATCGAATATAAAAGGCAAGGCAAAGGACAGTTTTGAGCAGCCGTTTTTGAGAAGCATTTTGATATTGGAGAGAAGGCCCCAGGAGAAGAGAAGTGAGCCATTCTCCTGATAGTCTACAGCTGACCTTGTGAAGGAACCAAAGGAGCTAAGCCTGGAGACAGAAACGCAGCCCCGGGGAGAAAGGAACCCAAGAAGCCTGAACCCCGGCAAATGTCGGCAGCTGTCTTGCTCTAACACGTGGCAATGGACTGTGGTGAGAGAAGAAACGTAACGCTTTATGGCCTGGTATCTGTGGACTTCTGCCCCAAATAAATACCCTTTATAAAGACCAACCCATTTTTGGTATTTCACATTAGCACCCCTTCGGCTGACTAATACAGGTGGGGTGGGAGAAAATACACCAGATGTAAGATATGGGCTGTAGTTAGTAGTAATATTTTGACGATGCTATTTCATAGTTTATAACAAATATTTCACAACAATGCAAGGTGTTGGTGGGTTGATGTGTAGGAGCCCTGTATGATGATACATGTTTGTTTTGTAAGTTCACAACTTTTACGATACACTTATTGTTTATGTATGTTCATGTATAAATGATATACTTCAATAAAATTGTATTTAAAAAAACGAGAAAGAAGAGGTTCATGTTTGGCTTAAAATAGTGTGCCAGCTACTCATGATTGCTTGCCATTCCCACACAGAATGATCAGAAATAATAGAAAAAAGGTTCATTATTTGTATCTAGAACAGAGGTGGAAAACAAAAGAGTGCTCTTGGTGGATCAGAATTTTGGAGGAATCCTTGATCAACAGAAGATCAACAAATTTAACAGCACCACAGGCAATAGCACATGCAGGAGAGGACTTCTGCCCTAAGCCTAGAGGTATTATGTACAGAGAGCAGGATGAGGAGCTGGGGCAATTGCCTGGCTGCTTGGTTTGATAAACTACAGGAGCAGCTAAGAATTTAAGCACCCATCCTTCCAACATGTATCTAGTGGCATGTAGATAGAGCAGGGCTATTTATCCCCAGACTGGAGCAGTGAGTGGGGGCACTAGTTCCAGAGGATACCCATGAGGATAAAAGAGTCCCCACACTAGACAACAATGTACTGGCACACCCAAGCAGAATGAGATTCTGTTCCTTCCATAACAAATGTTAGCAGCAGTTCCCAAGCAGACCCACAGACAGGGGCTCAGAGAATCTCAAACACAGAGCATATAAACAAGAATCACCAAGTATTTTAGGAGAGCAATATGATGAGTCATCAAACTCAGCAAAGAAAAGAGCTAGCACCCAAGAAAGCAAATAGGTTATTAACAAATAGGATAGGATGTGAAAAATATATAACCATATGATAATTCAGCATATGATGAAAGTGGCATTTAATTTTAGTGAGAAATAGATGAAATACTCATTAAATATGAAAGCATTATTTGGCCTGCTTCCTCATTACAAAAAAAAACCAAATTCATGTAAAAGAATAGTATTAGCAGAAAACAAGGTTAAATATGCTTCCAGTTTTCGTGTGATTAAGGCCTTTTGTGAGAATGATAAAATCCTAGAAACCATAAAGAGAAGTATTAAATAATTGTATTGCAATAAAATTAAAAACAGAGTGAAAAGAAATGAAAACCTGGGGAAATTTTACAACACAACTAGCAAAGAACTAATCACTCTAAAATATAATGAAATCTTACAAATTAATGGTAATTACTAATAACCCAAAAGAAGAATGAGCAGAGAATATATACAGGCAATTCATAGAAAAAGTACGATACAAAAATACATTGAAACATACAAATGACTTATAAACATAAGAAAAGATCACCCATAAAATTAAATTCCTCCCTCATAGTTACAGAAAAAAACAACAATGAGATACCATTTTAACCATCAGATTCACAAAGATCAGAAAGATTAGTAGTACACAGTTTCATTAAGTTACTCAGAAATAGGTGCTCTTATACACTCTTGGAACAAACACTTTGGAGGATAATTTGGCAATGTTCATTGACATTTTAAATGTGTATATATTTTGACTCAGCGGACTAACAAAATGGATGTAGCTAAAGGCTAAATGGAGAAGCCAAAGCTTAAAGTTATGAATTTTTATGGAAAATAGTATAAAATAGCAAAGAAATGAAAAAAAATAAAAGATTGAGAGACTTGGAAGATAGATCCAGAAATTCCATTATCTGTCTAATCAGAATTCTGGTAGAAGAAAACAAATGCAAATGGAGAAGAATTACTCAAAGAAATAATAGGGAAAAAAATTCCCACAACTTTTCACATTTAAAAGGATCACCTGTGCACCAAATAGCTTGAATGAAATAACATTCACCTATAGACACACCAGAGTGGAATTTGAAAACCATTAATGGGGGGTGGGAATTAAAAGCTTCCAGAAAGAGGGGGAATTTACCTCTAAAGAGTGAAAATTAGAATGACATCTGAATTCTCATCAATACCACATGGTGCTGAAAAACAATGGAGGAATTTATTCATGGTTTAAAAAAAAAAGAAAAGGAAAATATTTCTGACCACCAGTACCCACTAATTAAATTATTTTTAGTGTAAGCACTGTCACCTAGAGGAAGCCATCATCACACTTCCCCAGGGACCTGGGCATTTATGGGGAGGACAGGTGTCAACCTCCAGTCACTGACCAGTTCACTGGAAAGCAAAAGTGAAGTCTTTCACTCTGAGCAAAACAAAAGCAGAAGAAGAGCAAGAAATCAGGTAAGATAGTTCTTATCCGCTTTTCTATAACTGGTGGTCCCTAAGGGCACTCCTTGCACTAGGTTGTAAATAAGCTTTGTGGAAGCTTTACGTGTTCTGTAGATGAAGCAGTGCCTACAATCACATACAATTTATTCTTGGGGAAGATATTCTGTCAAGACCTGTCCTTGCCCGGCTTATCAAAAGCGATGTGTCAGTAATGTTGCTAATGGAGAGGCAGCTGCTTCTGTTCATATTTCTCCTATGCTTCATGAACAACTTGTTAGATAGAATCTAGAGTATAGTAGTAATTAATTCTTAGAAGATTTAGGAAGACCCATACAATTTCAGTATAATGCTACTGGCGTTTACCCAATAAAGATAAGCTGTGCCCAAAACATAACATACTTGCTCAAAACAACAACAGCAACAAAAATTCTATCCAAGGGTTTCCAAATGCTTGTTTGTTTTCACACTCATTGATGAGTCTTTTCATGCCTGATAAAAAAGGTAGCTTGAAGCAGTGGACTTGTCAGGCTGATGGCCTTTTATGGACTGTCAAAAAGTATTGTTTCCCAAGCCTACATTGGAATATAACTGTAAACAAAATTCTCATTTCTTAAGACTGCAATAAAAAATGTCCATGAGAATGGTAGAATGCTTACAGAGCTGTACTAATAGATGGCCAGCTCTGAGTGCCCTGTCAATGTACAGACTTCACACAAATTGACAGATACCCAAGAAGTAAAAATTCTCCAAATTTTCCTCTACATATGGATCCTTTAGTATTGACTTCAATCTTCTTTTGAAATCATTTTATTAAAACAGAACCACACCTTTAATTATGTCACCTTATAGACAGTGCCAGCTCCTTTCACTCAGTTTTTAGGTATGTAGGTTTCTCCCCAGACTGGAAGAACAACAGTAAATGTAAATGCTATCCATGTGTGTCTGGGAAACAAATGCAAAGCCTTGGTCAAGACGGTATAGTGAATGGACATGACTACCCAAGGGGGGAAATTGTTTCTTTATCATGAATGACTACTCAAATCAACGTGATCTCATCTCCATCTTGAATTTGATGACCGTGTCTCTCTGCCAATTATGTGTATGTAACTCCAAAATCGCCTCTCCCTGTTCATCCTGAAAATGGGTTACTGATTACATGAGCTGGGTTTGAAGAATTTGCTGACAAGAACCTTACGTGATATGTCACCAACTTGTTTCATTACCTTGAGGTCAAGTTGAAAGTTGGTGCAGACCAGCATGAGTGCCCTATACTTGGTTTTTAGCTAATCATATTTCTTTCCTGTGCTCAATATACTTCTCTGTTAATAACAGAAGTCAGTCATGCTGAGATACTAATAGATAAGCATCACAAGTGTTTTGCCTATATTCACTTATACTTTCAGTATAAAAAACTACACATTTTTTATTCCATTGTATCTCATTTTTGATCTGATGGTTGGTCTTTACTTAAAACTGTGGCCCTGGAAAGAGGTGGATTACTGCCACTTCTAGATGACAATTCCTATGTGGTACAAGCTCCCGCATGTGGATGGTTCGTGCAACATCATTGAGTTGGTCAGCTGGGACTGCCCTCCTCCAGGACAGTTTCACTTCAACAGGGATGTTAAACCTGTCTCCTCTAGGGCATTATGACACTGAGTGTCCCCTCAGGACTGACCAGGAGCTTCAATTCTCCTCGGTCCCACAACTCTAGAAATTCAGGGAGCTGGTTCTGCTACATGCATTAGCATGATGATGAGAAAGCCTTAGAAAAGGATATACCTTTGATGCTAAAAGACATATGCCAATTTAGGTGGGAAGAAGTTTATACATGGTTGGATGGCATACAGGGTTCCTTTGGAATTGTTTGGTTGTATATATGGTGCTAGAATAAAATTTTTAAAAATCCGTGGAACTGCACAATACAAACAGTGAAACCTAAGTTAAACCATGAACTGTAGTCAATAGTAAAACTATAGAAATGTGTTTTCATCAGTTGTAATAAAGGTACCATGTCAATGAAAGGTGTTAACAATAGGGTAGTGTATGGGAAACTTGAAAAAAAAAAAATGGAGTTGATTTAGTTGAACCCTTCAGTGATTTAACCTATCTTATTGAACTGACAAATCATGCTTTGACTGATTTGCTTCTCTCCACTACACTAAGGATGAAGGGAAGGAAGATACAGAGGACAGAAATCAAAGGAATTATCGAAGTACAAAACTCAGTTTAAACACTTCATTTTTTCTTTTTTAAAGTGTTTAACCTTGGAAATGCCTGACAGTTTCATTAGATACAAATTTATTAAACTACTGAAAATAAAAATTTATAGAGCTAAGACTGAACCTATATGAATAATGTCATGAATCCTCCATATATTATCAAAGATAGCATATAGGTGCATCTTGGTGGCATATCTCAGTTAGTATTTAAACATTTTTGTTAGTATTTTTATCAAACAAAACAAAACAAAATGCAAAGGGCATAGTCTAATGGCACCCAAATTCATGTTCTACTGTTGATAACCACAAATGTAGCAGCTTAAAACAGCACATACACTTATTATTTCAGTTTCCAGTGGTTGGGAGTCCAGGCACGTCTTAGCAGAGATGCTAAGGCTGCAATCAAGGAGTTGGCCAGGAGGTGTTTTCATCTGGAGGCCCGACTGAGTAGGACTCTTCTTCCAAGCTCATTCAGGTTGTTGGAAGAATTCATTTCCTTGCAGCTGTAGGACTCTGGGCCCCAGCCTTCCCTGACTATCGCCTAGGGTCATTCTCAGGTCCTAGAGGCTGCCCACCACTCTTAGAGCCCACCAGGCCAATAGAGCCATATATTCATTTTATACAAACACACACATATGCACACATAATCATAGATGTGACATCCCATCATATTTGTTATATTCTATTTGTTAGAAACAAATCCCTCCCATACGCAAGGGGAACAGGTCATCCAGGGCATGAACAGGAGAGCTACTCTATGGTCTGTCCACCACATCAGTGCATTTTTCACATCTATGTACATTTAAATAGTAATGACAAGCTATGTCTAAATTAATATCATTGATGATTTCAGTAAAAACCTGGTAAAATTAATGTGCAGTCCAAACACTTCTTTCTAACAAAGCACTCCCTGGCACACTCATACATGCACAAGGACACACAAACCAAGGCAACCACGATCTGTCATTAGAATTGTGAATGATGATGGTCCAAGTGGTTCAGCAAACATGATTCTTTTTTATACTGAGAAAGTGAATTGAAGGGTGAAAATCATCTGAATGAGTTATTCCAATATTTTTCCAAATCCTCCACCCACTTCCCCATTTTTTCCAGTTAAAATTCTTTTTTTTTTTCTGAATTCTCTAGCCATATAGGTCAATTCTACATTTCACCTTGTCTTATAAAAGTGCACTTTTGTGCCATTGTTTGATGCCACACCTGAGTCCCATATGTGTCTTCCCAGGAATGCAATAGGAAAGCTGTACTTTATGTTAAAAATGTAACAGAAAATATTTCCCATGATAAGTATTACAGGTCCAAACGTTTTGCACCCTCTTTTTTGTTGGTCAGTGTGGTATGGTCTTACACTTCTTCCCTTTATTAAAATAGCAGAAACATGTGTGTCTCCTTCTTCAATCAGTGCAACACTTTATGAGTCCCAGATTTACAAACTGCATCAGTGACATGCAGTAAACCTCATTCTCGGTCTTATTAATTACTTTCCATCAACTTATCCCTCAGGCATTTTGGTTGCAAAAACATACTGACAATCAACAATAATGGTTTTAAGTTAGTTATTTGGTAAGTGGTCTTGTTAAGAGTTTCTTGCTAATTAAAATATCGATGCAGGGAGGCTTTGCGTCTTCCACGTTTTCACATTCACTTGCCCTTAACTGTTTCTCGCCTCTATCTCTCTACAGAATTTTCAGAAGTCTAAGATCTAGATATTTTAAAGTGTATTAGGTTGTTCTCATCTCTATGGCAGATTTACTCAAGTCTCAGACCAGCCCCTGATATTGAAGACACATGCTCTTCCATGCACATTTCCCTGACATTATGCAAAATAAGAAGCCATAAACGATAAGTTTATCACTGAGAATATATTTTCACAAGTCTCTTAGATTATATTCTCCCTGCTTCTCAGTTTCTGGGGAAGATGATTAATGAATCACTAGAAGGCATATGAACAGAAGTTCACGTGGGGAAAAGGGAAATTGGGAAATCTTCTATTCAAAGGTTGTGGGCAAATGATGCGTGAAATTATTGACAAATTGCCTTCATTAGGCTTTCGAAGTAGACTTTTTTCCCCCACAAATTTGGCTTCCTTTCAAATATTGCTGTGAAGAGTTTTAAGATGTTCAAGTTGTAATCCGTGATAATGTTCCATCTTGAAACCCTTTATTCCTGTATAAAGCAGTAGATTGTTTAAAGTAGGATTCTTTTTGGTAGCACCAACTTGGACAACAGGAATTTCTGAGGAAAAAAATGTAAATACTGACCTATTATCTCCAAGATGCACAAAAGAAACAGGGAGAGATGAAATAGGAAGAACTTTTCTGTGAATTATTGACCTCTCACTAACAGAATCCTTTCTATCCCATATTGACCCTTAAAATAATAATTTCAGAACAATTGTCTCTTCTCAGCTTCATGTTGTATAGTGTAGTGGACAAGACTTATTAAAGTCTGACTGTTAGAGGTTCAAATCCCAGCTCTGCAACTTGCTAGGGGTGTAAGTCCAGACTTAATTTCTGCCCCTGCTAGCTTCATCTCTAATAAAAAATAACGCCTACCTAATAGGCTTATGCTGAGAATTAAAGTCTAAATAGGATAGTAAAGAGAGAGGACCTAGCCTTTATCTGGCAAACAACAGACTATCAAGAAATGATAACATTTACTATTACACAGTGAAGAATCACCACAAGCTTTGAACTTTGGCTTTGAAGAACAAATGCTATTCAGGTTTCTCTAAACTTTTATATTTATTTATAAGTCCATTATTTGGGGGTTTCATTTTTGATTCCACATGATCTGCTTACATTTGGGGCTTCTCTCCTCTGGGGATCATTTTATCCTAGGATAGGTAACTAGGATAACATATTTATGTATGGTTCTTAAACAGCTTTCCTGCAAATCACCTCTTTTCAGCCTCATACTTCTCTGCAGTATGTAAAAATCAGGCAGATAATCACAAATTTCCAGGATACATGTTGGATACATGTTGGATAAACAGATCTTTGTTTTCCAGATTAGGAAACCCAATCACAGAGACATAAACCACTTTGACCTAAGACATATCCAGCCAATGTCAAAGCAAAGACTAAGATCAAGAAATCCAGCAGCCCTGTCTCCAACTGTGCAAAGTATTTAAATATTGAAACATATCACACTGGTATAGGTTCTATACCAAGTAGGTTTATCTGACAGAGGATATATTTCCTATACTTCACAGTATGAAAAACACAGAACTTTGACTCAGATCTTTAAGAAATCGGGTATCATTTTCCAAAATTGGCTGCATTTGCCAGCCATCAATTCTGCAGATGAACACTCTGTAATCTGAGATAAAAGGCTAAACATTGACTGAATCAGTAAATGAAATATTGAGTTGTTTTTAATCCACAGTAGGGAAACTTGTTTAGTACATTCCTGTCCATTTCTCATTGTTTTAACCTAGGCCGAGTTCAGATTTTCTTATCTTAAGGATATTCTTTCAAGATTTAATTTAGAATTTGAACTCCACTGTTTGGCTTCCAGTATTCTCATCAGTGATCAAACTTGCTGTATTTCAGTAGAAGGAGCATCAACAGTGGCTGGGAGGATAGTAACATCCAGCTTCAGAGAAAGTCATTATTTGACCCACCAGAGTGTCTACGGCTATGGTGATCCCATCAAATGTCGCTAAATTCAGCATTTGAAGGACATGGTGAACTAAAAAGTTCTCAGCTTGAGAGTCAAGGTCCAGAAGGAATTCCTAATATACCCACTAATGGGGGGGGAGGTGTTTCTATTGCCACCACTTGGAAGATTTAAGGGTGTCAATTTGGAAGAAAGATGAAACCCTGGTGCTTCTTGAGTGGTCACTAATCTCCATGGTCTAGACAGGAAGCAGATCTACTCTCCTGATGGTAAGAGGGGAAGTATAGTATCTCAAACTGCCTAATTTTTGTTCTGTAATCTAGGGAAGCTGAAAGATACAAACAGAATAGTTTCTATGGACCTGTATATCCACTTCTGCCTCATGTGCTTCTGGGGTGACTCAAGACATTGCAATTAGGGAGGAAGAATCAGCATTTGTCACCTAATATATATAATTAAATCCAAGTTATCTGCATAAATCATCATGCCAGGAATGGCGACCTAGAATGGAAAAAAACATTGAGAATATACTGAACTCTTCATAAGTTATTGAGAGTTGCTGACCCAACCCTGCCGTTAACTACTTTACTTACTTTGGAAAGGTCACTTTATGACTGTGGACCTCAGTTTCCTTTTCTGTAAGGTAAGGGTAAGAACAGTTCTTCTCAGTATTTATATTCTGCAATCATTTTTATTCTTTTCTTCTTCCACAAATCCCTATTGGATGTGAAGATCATTTCTGCATATCTTACATTCCATTCTCCTTTTAAGTTGGTTCTTGACGTTCATTTTTATGGTATTTCTCTGATATCAGAGATATTTATGGACTGTGGTTAGTGGAAAACAGCTAAGCATCTATCCCACCTAAGGACAGCAGTAGATATTAAACTGGAAGTATCTTGTGGTCAAATTACAGCTATTAACCCAAGCTTTCAAAATTAAATTAAACAGCCTTGCCATCTCCAGGCTACCCAACAGGCTTCTGTCTTGAAGTGATGTGGTTTCTCTTTCATTTAGAATGTTCATAAGGTTAAGAATAGTTGGAGATTTGGGTTATGTAAATTATCTGACGTTTTAGACCCAAATTGTTGAGTTTTATAAGTTTCTTGGCATCTTCACTAACTTGCTCAGGGAATTTTGCAATTAAGTTAAGGATGAAATAGAAAAGTGATCTATATTTCTAGCTGACATACACAGGTCATTATGAACAAGAGGATGATCATCTGTTTTAGTTTGCTAAAGTTGCTGAGAGCAAAATAATAGAAATGGGTTGGCTTTTACAATGGAAATTTATTTAGGGTAAAATCTTACAGTTCCAAGGCTGTGGAAATGTCAAAATCAAGGCATCATTAGAGATGCTGTCTTACCAAAGGTTGGCTGCTGGATTCTGGGTTCCTGCCATGTGGCAAAACAAAATGGAGGTGATCTCTGCTTTCTCCTCCAGGCTCACTTTCTCCGCGAGCCCAGTTGTGGGCAATCAGGCATATAGCTCATCTCTTCCCAGGCCTCCTCTCTTTAGCTTTGGCTACTCCACTAATTCCAGCCTCCAGTCTCTCTTTCAGCCTCTCAGGGCTTCTCTGTCTTCCTGTAGCTGTAGGCAATCCCAGAGTCCTTTCTCTCCTGGCAGGGTGAAATGGAAGCTGTCTTTCCCTGTGTGTTTCTGTGTTCAGTTCTCTACATAAGACTGCAGCAAGAAGATGGAGACCTAACCTGGTTCATGCCTCACTGACTTAGTCCAATCAAAGAACCTGAAGCAATCTACTCAAAAGTGATCTAATCAAAACATCCCTTAATTGAATCTAATGCAATCAAAGGATCTCACACCAACAAGAATGGATTAGTTCCAAAAACCTGAGCTTTTCTGGGATTCACAAAAGCTTCAAATTGTCACACCATCAATTCCAAGTTGGCTTCGTAAGAAATTGTACATCAGGTCTCTTGCAAATTATGTATTAGAAAGGGTCTACTGCAATGGGTTATGCAACCCCTTACTTCTTTCTGAAGACATTTGACAATAGGATAAATATACATCTGTCTAGGAGGCAATACAGCCTCAGATGTTTTCTTTCTACTGACGAGAGATAGACTGGCATATAGATCATTAGAACATCTATTCCTTTACCTTTTTCTGCCTGTGTATTTACTGCACTGTAACATATGCTATGTTTTAGTTTCATAGGCTTTTCCAGCAAATACCATGAAATCATCCAACTTGAACAATGGGAATGTATTAGCTTACAGTTTTGAGGTGAGAAAATGGCCAAATCAAGGCAGTATTTTCTTAACAAAGACCAGCTGCCAGTGATCCTTGTCTCTTCTGCCTCATGACAAGGTACATGGTAATAGTGGTGTCTGCCGGTCTCTCCCTTCTCTTCTGGGTTTCATTGATTTCAGCTTCTTGCTTCCATGGCTCCTCTCTCTCTCTTTCTCTCTTTCTCTCAATTCATTCTCTTATAAAGGACTCCAGTAATAGGATTAAGAGCCATCCTGAATGAGGTGGGACACACCTTAACCAAAGTAACCTTATCAAAAGGTCCTACTTATGATAAGTTTACATTCCCAGAGATGGATTGGATTTAGGAACATGTTTTTCTGGGGTTCATACAACTTCAAACCACCACAAGCTGTGAATAGGCAACCCCAAAACAACTGACAATTTTGAGAAATAAGCAACCAGTCAATTCACTAAAAAAAAAAAATCAGGCTACATCCTAGATGGCGCTGATTAGTTTGAATTATTTTGATGACAACAGAGAAAATGTAGCTTTATTTAGACCCTAAAATAACTACAGTCTTGGTTTTCATTTTTAATTCTTGTGAGGCCATAAACCAGAGAAGCCATAAATCCCTACAGAAGACGAAAAACTCCTCTCTAAATGCATCATAAAAATCACATGCACGTTCTTAACCACGGTAGCTCTCTGTACTAAACTACCCCTGCTACATATCAGTAACTTCAAAGAAACATATTTATGATCTTGCAGAGCCTGACTTGACTCTGTGCCTTCCTTGTTATTACCCCACGTAACCCCCTGTAAGCCCCTGTAACTCCCCGGGAAGTATGGAGCGGCTCTCTCAATGTCCTTCAGCAGCCCAGGACCAGCTTCCCAGTCTGGAAGTTTCCTAATAAACTGTTACTATATTGCTGTATGCAGTGGCCTGCTTCATTTTGGGGTCTGAAGTGCCCATCGAACTTTAGTGGAACTTCTTCTGTAGGGCCATAGCCAGACAATTCTACTTGTAATCTTTTAAACCATGTTTTGGCTTTCTTTTTTCAGGATCAGATTTTCCTTCCTGAGTACTTTTTCTGGACAGATCATTTTCCTTTCATTGTTGCTGACCATGTCCTTTTTAAAAGTTTTGGTCTTCCTGATTTCTGGGGTATACCTCCAGCTAGGATCGGACATTTTGGTCTGATCGACCTCAGAGTTCTGAAGTTCCAGCGCTACCTGAAACTGGAGGACTTCAGGATTGTTTTGATCATGGGGTGCCATCCTGCCCTTTTGCTCCTTTGAACTAAGGCATAGCATCTGCTGGGAATGCACTACATGTCCAGCAACGTAGAGGCTTGGAGAAAGGTGCCCATGCATTCCCAGTATTTCAGAAGTGTCAGGACCAATGTCTGAGAAGGTAGTAGAGCACAGACCGCCAAACAAGGACAAACTTGTAAATCAGGGTCATTAGAACACTTTCTCTGGTTTATGCATGGGATTGATTATTTTTCCAGATAGTTCAAAACATCTGCTAGTGCCTGAAAACTCTCATTGATTTCTGGATTGCCTGTTTGGTTATGTAATACACTCAGGCTATTCGGGCAACTTTGCAGTTTACTTCCAGTTACAATTTAAGGGATGATGTTAATCTGTAAAAGCATATGGGATTGAATTTTGGCAATCCTGAGGACAGCCTCCCTTTTTCCATACCGTCTTGATGGTTTGATATAAGCCAACAGGTCCTGGATTTTACCTCCTGCAAGCTGGCAATTCCTAAATGATTACATTCAGCTCTGGAATTGGCTTCTACCCATTGGTCTGATGAAACCAGTGTCTGCTCTCCTTAAGGTCACAATCCTGAGCATACTGAGATCATTAAAGGGGACTGAGATGTTTTCTGCATGTGACGGGAGAGATTCCTTCTTACAAAAAAACCTTTATTTTAACATTGTGAAGACACTGATTTTTTAAGAGGTAAATCAAAAAACCAATTGGCAGTACAATTCTAATCAGCCTTTAAACACAGGAAAAGTGTAATAGCTATTTTCAGGGTTTCTGAAAATACTGAAGGGATGACTAATACTCATTAAAACATGTGACATAAATATGATTAATAAAAAGTACAAAGGAGTGCTTTCTTTTGGTTCTCCTAGTCAGACAAAAATTAGTATTTGATAAGCATTTATTTTGCTTAAATAATTTAAAGGGTAGGAGAAACTTCTGTAAAATTGGATACTATTTTTAAAAAACGATTCTATGTAACCAAAATGCTTCTTCTGTTTGGGGCTCAATTTAAAATATCTAAAATCACTCTCAGTGCTGTACAACTTTAATACAGATCAAATGTTTTAAAATATTTATGATAACGAAAATGATTCCATCTGGTCATGGAAATTGTTCCTAGAATATCATACCAATTTGAATTGAAGCCACTGTGAGATTAATTTCTTCTCTGCTTCTGGAATAAAAATGTGTTCAGACAGCTGCTTTCTGTAAGAAGAACATACTTATTTGAATGCACTATCTTCTACTCAATGAACTCATATACATCAGAAAAACTTTGAATGGTTTAAGCAACAAACAAAGATTGATTATCAATGCAAATGCCAAACAAGGATTTACTATAAATAGCGTAGTATTGGCCAGGGTCTCTTTTGAAATAAATGCTGGTTATTTAGAGCTTTCAGAGAGATGGTCTTGAATTTCAGAAGAACTTGTTGATGTCAAGAGCAGAATTACACAAAGGGGAAGGATGGACTTGATCAGACACATGTTTTTCAGATTTACTAGCGATTAACATGACAGACACTCTCTTTTGGATTACACTCTCTTTCACCATGGCTAAAAGTTGACAAGAAGAACATGACTACAGTAATAATATGTCAAGAAAGATGTGTAATAATTCAGACATTTATATAATAAAATTGGATGCTAAGAGTAGGCAGCATTAGCTGTGGTCATTTAGGCATTGAGGATGATAAAAGGGAAAGGTTTCAAAGTAGTAATGAGAATTTGTTGCACCGTGTTCAGGGAGAGGCCCATTTAGGTGAGAGGAGAGAGACTCGAGTAGAAGTTAGGGAGAGGCCCATACAGCTTTAAGGTAAAGTAGAAAGACTGCCCTTGACAAGAGAGTAAAGTCAAGCATCATTAAAACGGAGACTAATTTAGGATAAAAAATAGTTTGTGAGAAAAACAATACTAAATCAAGCTGCCATTTTAGGTTTCAAAAATCATTTTCCTTCTTTTTCCCTCTTAAGAAATTTCTGTGCCATTGGCTGAAAGGCCTTCTAGTCTAAGCATGAGGCAAATGTGGACACACAGGTTCATAAAAACAACTCTGTGTCACTGACAGAAGGTATCTAAGGCAGCATTAGAGAGAGGAAGAGTCAAGAAATCAGGAGTCTAGACTTCTCTCTAATAATACCGACTCTGAAAGAGCCGAAGGAAGGTTCTGGAAAAAAAGGAAGAGTAGGAGGCAGTGAAAGGAAGGAAAGAACAGAGGGACACTCTTCCTCTATGTGTATTCAGTTTGCAAGAAAGACTTAAACTCAAATAATTGTCTCAAGTCTTTATTTGCTGAAAACTTCCATGCTTTTTTGAAACAAGAGCTAACAGAACCCACTGTAAATATTTATAGTGCAACTTTCCCATAGCAAAATCCCCAATTCTACTCTTAAATGGGGGCAGATGTAATTTTATAAACAACCAAAGAAAATGCCACAAGTGGCAAACCTTGGGAATGAGAAATTAAACAAAGGCACAGAGACACTATTGATAAATTCCCTTGCTTGAAGTCGAGGATACTTTAGAATCACATTGAACTGTTATAATACAGACACTGTCATTGTCCATGACCATTATTTACTCTACAAATAGTATTTTTTAGACATCCCTGGGTGAAAAATGGAGGAAGTCGTATTGAAGTGTTTGATCACATAGGTCCTGCATTTCTGTCACTGCAAATGTGGAGGTGAATATGAAATTATAGTCTACATTATTCAGAAGTTTTTCCTTTTCAATAGAAAACAAGATATTCTCAAGCTCTCTACTGGGGTCTGGAGAAGGAATAATATTTAATGCTCAAGGATAGATAATCTTCTTCTTCTCCATTATTTATCCATCTTTTCAACTCTTAAGACCTCATTTTGGCTGTATAATGAATTGACTCATGTAAAGTGCAACTCACCCAAACAAGAATAGACAACATTGAAACTACACCCCCAAAGGGTTGCTGCCCAGCCCTTATGTCTGCTCTGGGCAGTAGAACCTTGGGTGAAACTGTCATTTGAGCCTCACCTGCGTCACCTATATGCAAGTCCAGCGACAAGGAGGTTCTTTAACTTTAAACTCCATGAAAACAAAGAAAAGTATGCAAAAAACTGGACACCAACAATAGCATGAGGAACACATATAATTTACTTAGTAGTTCATGTAAGCAAAGTACAATACACACTTGTATGCACTCATCCAATGACACAAGCAATTCAGTGTTCTATTAGCCAACATGTGGAACTACAAGAGCCCGGTGTTTTACTCTTTAGCCATATCATGACTGTCCTAAAACAGTCTATCCTTGTCATTAACAATCTTACTTCTCTAAATTTGCATCTGTTATACCCACTGGTTTTTGGAAGGAATATCTTGAGGCTTCCTATACCCACATGGACCTTTTTGGAAAAGCTATTTTAATTGACTACATTATGGTTATCACATGGAATTACTGTCTTGTGATTTCTTTATACTCTAACCACCATCATTCCTTTGCCAAATACCTTATGTGCCATGTATGGTACCAGATGGCTTTTGGTCCCGGGTCTCAAGGAGCTCAGAATTGACTGGAAGGCAGACAAGTGAAAAAGGTTCAGAAAGAGGAAAGTGCACACAGGTTTGTGGGTGAGAAGAGGAGGATGAGACTACGGTGATGTCCTGGACCCAACGATTCTCCTCCTTTCCGTGTGACTCAGAGGAATTAATTAAGTGGAGAGAAACGTCAGGATTTAGGAGATATTTGGGAGATGATAGAACCAACCTCAGATTGTCCTTTCAGATAATAAAATCACACAGTGGAGGCAATGCCTGTCCAACCGGTGCTACTTCTCTCAAGAATTATGAATTTCATAGTTTGATAATTCTAAAAGGGAGCTTTGCCTTTCATGTAAATCTTAACCATTTTTACGTGGCTTAGCTTAAAATACTCTTATTTTCCTATTTAGAATATAATTTTTTTAAATAAACACAGATTTAAATGTAAAAGTATTTTTGAGCCAAAGGCAATTTTAGGGGGGACAAATTTTATATTAGAGACTATTATTAGTTCTTTAAATTCGTTATTAATATCTAATTTCCTGTTCAGAATAGAAGATACATTACAAAATGAAAGTATACCAACATTTTCCCTCAAACGATTTAGATGTTACATCAGTTTTACTTCAAATTGCATTATCTAGTCTAGTGATTTACAATATCATTTATACCTAGGGGCCCTGGGACAAGTCCCTAACTGGACATCACTTTTCTTATTTTCAGAAAGGAGGTGAGTGAAAAGATAAGCTCTACAGTTTATATCTCTAAGTTTATCCTGAGTAAGGTCCTGTGAACGAGTTAGCAAAACAAATGTATGAGCTGGTCCAAATTCTTCTCAAGAGCTGTAAGGTGTAAATATGTTGAGCTGGGGTTGGGCTGGGGAAACAAAGAGACTTAATTCAAGGGAAGGGTTGCTGGTCTTTCCTGACCAAGAAAACCAAGCAAGTCTTCTGGATTCTTAGCTTGACTGACACCAAACAAGCCAGGGGTCCAAGGACAACTGGATTTCTGAGAACTTTGGTTTCAAATGTCCAGAAGACTTGGCAGACTTCTAATGTTTTATAGAAAAAAATGTATTGCCTCTGGGGAACAATTATGCCACTGGCTTCCAAATGGGCGAAGGTGACTGGTAGCCCTGAAAACACTCTCCCCCGAGGCGTAACTATATTAAAACCACTTTCTATTTTCCATAACTCGCATCCCCAGGGGTAGCGGCTGGGCTCAGCCCCTGCGTTGGTTGTAATTTGCTAGTGGAGGATGAGTTTCCATCTTGGTGGATGCTCTTAAATGGATTTCTAATGAATTGAATAAGCAAGGCCTTTGGCACCCTGCTTTATAGATGCCATTTGAGAGATGGCTGTTTTACTGCTTAAGTTAGTTGCTGCTTGGTGGGAACAAATAAAAGTGGCAGAGGGGGAGAAAGGGGTCAGTATGGCACTTGGGAAATGACAGAGCACATTAAAGGAGCTGAGAAATTCTGCAGAGCTGAAGTCTATATAACCCAAAAGGTACCCAGGAATGCTGTACCACTGAGACAATTTTGTCCACTCAAGCACCTGCTAATATCCCATGGGATTCATTTTAAGAAATGCTTGAATGGAGTTTGTTGTTGTAGCTACTAATCAAGCAGTCACTTTAAGATTATTAAACTAGTGTCTTAGTTTGCTAGGGCTACTGTAACAAAGTACCACAAACTGGATGGCTTAAAAGTTAATTGTCTCATAGTTCTGCATGATGGGAGTCTGAAATTAAGGTCTCATCAAGGCCATACTCCACCTAAACCTTGCAGGAGAGAATCCTTCCTTGCTTTTTTCAGCTCTTGGAGTTTACCTGCAATTCTAGCCATTCCTTGGCTTGTAGATGCTTCTTTGCCTCCATCTCCACATGGCCTTCTTTCTTGTGTCTTCCCATGGTGTTCTCCTCTATGACTCTCTCTGAGTCTGTATCTAACTCTCCTCTTCTCATAAGAGTACCAATCATATTGAATTAGGTCCCACCCTAATCCAGTTTGGTCTCATCTTAACTAATAAGATCACCAAAGATCTTATTTCCAAATAAGGTCACATTCACAGGACCAGGAGTTAAGGCTTGAGTATGTCTTTTTGGGAGATTCAGTTCAAACCATAATGGATAGTCTGAGTCAGTGGGTTCAGAAAGGAAATATTTTTCCTTCCGTGAGATAGGAGCCAGCTGTCTCCTGGGGACTCAAGAAAGCCACTTCAGAGAGAACATAAGGGGGGCGGATGTGGCTCAAATGGTTGGGCGTCTGTCTGCCATATGGAGGGACCTGGGTTCGATCCCCGGGACCTCCCGGTAAAATAAAAATATATATATATAGAAGGTGCATGGGCTGCCAGGCTCTGTGTGCCGGTGAGCCGCCAGGCCCCAGGAGCCATGCAGCAAGATGATGACGTAAAAGGAGAGAGACAAGACGAGAAGCTCCAAAAGCTCCGAAAACCAGGAGCCAAGGTGGCGCAGATGGCTAAAACACCTCTCTCCTACATTGGAGGTCTTCAGGATTGAATCCTGGTGAAGACTGGAGGAGGAGGATGAGAAGAGATGAAACAGACACAGAGAATTGCCCAGCGAATGGACACAAAACAGCAAATGGGGAAGGGGGCGTTTAAAATGGATCAAGTAAATAAATAAATCTTAAAAAAAAAAAAAAAGAGAGAGAACATAAGATGACTTGGGTCCGTTGGGGGGAAAGCCTAGGGCCCAAG
>JAQZBX010020354.1:0-33074 GCA_029593785.1 Cabassous unicinctus
GTTTCTTCTGTGTCTGCTTATCTCCCCCTTGCTGTGAGGTCCTGCTGCATCAGCCCACCGTGCCGCACGGGCCGGCCTGTCCTCACAAGGAGGCCCCGGGAAGCGAACCCGGGGCCTCCCATATGGCAAATGGGAGCTCTATCGATTGAGCCACACCCACTTCCTGACTCAAAGCTTTTTGAAAGCCTAGGCAACAAAGAATTTACTGACATACTATGTAATTCTCATTGTCCAGTGCCCAGCAGTTATCTTCTTTTGGGAATAAATAATGATTTTGCAGCATTTATAGATGAATCTTAAAATATTTGAGAGAAGCTCTTCTTTTTTTAAATATGAAAGTCAAGTTGTTAAGTTTGGTGATGTTGCTAAACGTAATGTAAAGTGAACTGCATTTACATTACATCTGTGTAATGTTATTCACAGCCGTTTCCTCAGCACCTAGAACAGTGCCTGGTATATGTAATAGATGACACTCAGTGAAATATTTGCATATATTTATACATAAATTTATGTATTTGTAAATTTGTGTGTCGTTTGTGTGTTGGTAAACTTATTTGTGGAATGAATGAGTGACAGAACTAAGAATATACATTTATAGACTCTTAAGACAGAGCTTTCTTTTATCAGGCATCCTGGGCAGAAATTACACTATAGTGCAAAGTAGAGCCATCAAAATTTTCTCCTGGCATATGTTTGTTGTGGACAGTTACTTACAAGGCCCGAGCTAGGTACCAGAAATGAGACTACAATGAATAGGGCATTATCTGACCCTTTCCCCCCTCCCCCTCTGTAGTATACACAGAAATAAAAGAAAGTTATTCTTTCTCTCTCTCTTTTTTTTTAATGTACTGGCGGCTGGGGATTAAACCCAGGACCATATATGTGGGAAGCTGGCACTCAACCGCTGAACCACATCAGCGTCCCTGAGTAGGTTTTTTGGTTTTGTTTTTGCTTGTTGTTTGTTTTTTGGTTTTGTTTTTGTTTTTTTCAGGAGGCACCAGGAACCAAACCTGGGACCTCCTATGTGGGAAGTGGGAGCTCGACTGCTTGAGCCACATCCGCTCCCAGAAAATAATTCTTATCTCGACTTTTCTCTCAATTTCCATGCTTTGTTAATATTACCACTTCTAGAAGGTTGAATTTTAGAGGAGCAATTGTGATTTTAAGAGGAAAATTATCTTCACACATTGAAAAGCTTACCTCCAGCTCTGAAAAGCTTTTTATAACAAGAGCCTTCTTCTCTGAAGGTTGGAAAAATATATATCCTTAGTATCTAGTTTAAGGACTGGTTTTCCTGGTAATTCCATTACATTATGTATTCAGGTAAATTAGTTCATCCTTTTTTAGATCCCTGACTATGCATCAGTGTCTTTTAAGAACAAAGCACAAATGTTATACATTTTTAATGGAAATTCATGCTGATATGCAAGAAAAAAGTATGAATTGCAGTGATTTTCTTTTCATTTGTCCATGGTTATTTTTACCAGAGAGTTTGAGATTAAGGATTATATTATTTATATTTGAATTTATTTTGGTATAGAATTTATTTTTCCAAATGTCTGCACAATAATTTGAGTTATTTAATGAAGAATGTTTTTAATTTTCTAATATTTTTATATAAAAGCAGATTGGTTCTTACGTGTTCAACATGGGTTGAACTGATATTACGAGAAGGTGCTACCATTTAAGAGTTCAAGTAGCTTCCCACTGTTATTGTATACTTAGTTCTATTTTTCCCCTTTGACCTTTCTAGTTCATTATAATTCTTCTGGGAATACTAATAGTGAGATGTGTCTTGACTGATGCCTGACTTCAAGGCTCTTATGGTGCTTGTCAGCCTCAGCTGCTTTTTCTCCAGGGACCTTTCATATCTCCTAGCTTCCTGATGCCTGCCAGCTAATGCAAAACTAAGATTAGGGGGAGCGGATGTGGCTCAGTGGTTGAGCGCTTGCTTCCCATGTGCAAGGTCCTGGGTTCAATCCCTGGTACCTCCTAAAAAAAAACCACACAACTGAGATTAGGAGTGGATTGATGTTGCAGTCAGAGCATTGGTACCTATGGTGGAGAAACAGCCTGAATCCCTTGGCTTTGGGACTTGAGGTGCATGATTTGACGATCTGGATTAGAAATGGAAAAAAGCTTTCTCCTGGTACATTACTTATTTCTTGCTATATGAGAGACTTGTTTTGTAAAGGGTTTGAGATTCTTCCAGCAGAAAGGCAAGTAAATAAAAGATTTAGTGAAAATACACTAAGCTATTAGTGCAGGATGCAGAACAGATGTAATGCCAATTGAGACTAGTAATACCATAGGGAAGGAGAAATTCTCTATTGAAGCTTCTATTTTATGCAAATAATTTTCATGCAGAGATATCTATTTAAGCTATTTTTTAAGTAGAAGGCAGTATACTTTTAAAAACTAACATTTATGCAAATTTAAAAAAAGATTAAAGATTCCAAATTTTTCTAAAATCACAGCAATTTGCAGGTCAATACACATTCTCACAAATGAGTCTTACTTGTTTTTGGGTTCATATTTGAGGACCAAAAGCATTGTACAAAGTTTATAATGTAAATTCACTTGCTTCTAGAGTAAAATGCTTTGCTTTTTAAAGCAGTGTTGTTGTTTTTTTCTTTCTTTTTTTTTCCAGGTGCTGGGGCCAGGGATTGAACCTATGGACCTCACCAGTGGGACGCCAGGGCTTATTGGTTCCCCTTGGTTTTTTCATTTGTTTGCTTGTTGTTTGTTTTTGTTTTCAAGAGGCACTGGGAACTGAACCTGGGACCTCCTATGTGGGAAGCAGGTGCTCAACCGCTTGAGCCACATCTGTTCCCCTAAAGCAGTGCTTTTTAAACTTTAATATACACTGGAATCACCTGAGGATCTTAGTAAAATACAGATTCTGATTCAGTAGGTCTGAGGTGAGGCCTGAGATTCTGCATTTCTCACAAGCTCCCAGGTGATACTTATGCACTTTGAATATCAAGGCTTTTAGGTATTGAGCTTAAAAAAAAAACCAAAAAACTCACTGGAAATACTTTTTGTTTTCTAAACTAATTTATTAAGACATACTAATGAAATGAACCAAAGCCCAGCAAATGCTTCTATGAATACAAATCTTGCTAACAGGAATATTATTTAATAGTTTCTTCTGCCTGAATTTTTATTATCTTCTGGTTCTGAAAGTTCCAAATAAATTATAGTAGTCTGTGTGCTGATGTATCTGGAAATCATATCAAAGGACAGCTGGAGAAACCACAAGAAGACATTATTAGGGCTCATGACAATTCTTAGACAATGATGTAGAGGGGTTTTGTAGTGGGTGGGAAGATTACCTCTAAATTCCTTCTACGTCTGAGTCTATGAATTACTGCCTAGTGTTGTGCTTTTCACCATAAGTAAAAACAGATTTTGGGAAGCGGATGTGGCTCAAGCAATTGCACTCCTGCCTACCGCATGTGAGGGTTCCTGGTGCCTCCTGGAGAAGACAAGCAAGACAGCGAGCTGGCGCAACGGGCATGTGCGGCGAGCTGATACAACAAGATGACACAACAAGGAGGCACAAAGAGGAAAGACAATAAAAGACACAACAAAGCAGGGAGCTGAGGTGGCTCAAGCGATTGAGCGCCTCTCT
The DNA here is from genome assembly GCA_029593785.1 of Cabassous unicinctus. NCBI lineage: Eukaryota > Metazoa > Chordata > Mammalia > Cingulata > Chlamyphoridae > Cabassous > Cabassous unicinctus. The sequence continues at coordinate 3,635 of JAQZBX010020354.1, forward strand.
CCCACATGGGAGGTCCCAGGTTCAGTTCCCGGTGCCTCCTAAAGAGAAGACAAGCAGACACAGAGAGCACACAGCAAGTGGACACAGAGAGCAGCTAGTGAGCGCAAACAACGAGGGTAGAGGGAATAAATAAATAAATAAAAAATCTTAAAAAAAACAACAACACAAAAAACAGATTTTAACATAGACTCCCTTCCTAATTGATAACCATGCTTTCTTCAAACATGTTAAGAATGTTTGTTGGTTGTTCCTGTTTCTGAACCTTTTTCACCCCTCCAATATCATCCCTCTAAATTCTTAGTGAATTGTAATCTCTTCAGCCATCCATCCATTCATTCATTTAGTAGATATTTGAGTGTTTATTGTGTTCAAATAAGGCACTGTAAGTAGTAGTTGATCTGAGATATAAAATTGAATAAGGTACAGTCTCTACTTTCCAGGCACGCCTAGCCTACTGGAGGAGGTAAGACACCAGCATAAATAACCACTGTGAGGAGTAATGTGTTAGCACCCTGCAGGAAGTGTATTGGGCATTCAGATGAGAGAGAAATGGGGAAAGGCTTCATAGAAAAGGTCACTTTTGAAATTCGGTCTTGAAAACTAGATATGCTTTCCAAGCAGAGGAAACCACGTGAGCAAAGTATGCAGGCATGGGGGAAAATGTTGTAGGAATTACAAATACCGTAGACCCCTTGCATGCTTGGATTTATAACTTACAGGATTTGGGCTGTTTTTGAGTGACCCTTGAAGAGGGGCACAGGGTAATTTTCCTGAATTAATGATTTTATTCCCTTGCTGAGAGCCAGGTGCTTCAAACTGAGTGAGACTAGTGATGGGCTCAGCATTCATATCTTAGTCTATCTTTATTCTCAGATCACTCTCATTCTGTTTTTCATGTTTACTGTATGTTATATGGGAGGCCATGCTATGCCTATTAATAATTTAGGATTTGTGAAGCACTTGGTACAATTCTCTCATTACCAAGGGTCTACTATAGTTAGGGAACCACGTAATTTATTGCCCAAACTGGGACCCTTTTAAAGAGTGAAAGGGAGTGGTGCTATTAATAATACTCAAGGGCAATGGGCATAAACTGGGATTGTCTCAAGCAAACTGGAGTATATGGCCAACTAGACTGTATGGTTACCCTAACTATGGTCCATATTGGTTGGACTATAGGCTGTGGGTGGGGAACAGTAGTATGTGACTCAGAAAAGGAAGGTGTGGGCTAGTTTGTGAAGGGTCCTGTATGCCAGGCTAAAGAGGTAGACTTTTATGCTGTAGATAATGAAAAAAACATTGGAGGTTTTCTGGCAGAGGCATTAGTGTATGCAAAGCAGCATTTGGAAAGATTGGTCTGGCCTCTGTGGGCACATTAGATCGAAGGGAGATATCTAGTTCAGAGAATGTCATAGTAGCTCCTGTTATGAGTATATTCAGATGGTAACCACCTGTCTTTAACATACTGGGAAAATTTATATTTTTTAAAAAAAATTAATTATTTAAAAAACTTCTAATAGAGAAGAAGATCCTGTTGGAGTAGTACCTTGTTCAGTAATTATTTTTTTCAAAAGAGGAATAGCACTGGGGCCTAACAGTGAATACCAGAGTACGCTTTGTATGTGCTGATATTACAGCATGCATATATATTAATACTGTAGCGATTAAAATTAGATGTCACTGAGAGTGTGTGCATGCTTACTAAAAAATATTTCAAAATTTATTTTTAAAAAACTTTCTTTTGTGATGCAATCAATTTTTGATTGTCCGTATCTGGTTTCAACTTTTGATGCCTATCTAGAAAGAATATTACTTTTTCAATAACTCCCATTTCCCTAGCCTACTTTTCCCTATTTTTCTATCCTCATCCCATGGGGTAGGTCAGGCTATTGTGAAAGAAAAGCCATTTTGTACCAGGAAAACCAGGCAAGCCTTGGCTAACTGCAAGCTTAATCTTTGAAGGATTAACTATGCTGTAATGGAGAAAAGGACATTCCAACTAGAGGAAATGATGTACGCCAAGAGAGGGAAGCAGAGAAATTGTGGGGCATATTTTAGGAAAAGCAGCTGGCTTCTGGGTGGCTTCTGAAATGCTATGGAAATGCAGTTGGTGCATCAGTTAGGCTTTCCTGAAGGGCACAGGAAATTTAAAGAAAGGTTTTCAATTCTCAAAGATATCTCAATTTTTAAAAACCATCTTATGAAAGAAAGCCATACTTGCTGAAGGAGCTCCTGCTCTTTAAAGCTAGCCTGTCACTTTAACTTTTTAAATGAATATGGGTACAATATTGACCATTCCGCTGTTGTGCCTTTTATATAAGATCATATCACTAGCCATATCTCAGACTGAAATGTTTACTAGTTGGTACAGTAAATGCATGTTGAAGGAATTAATTAATGAATAATGGAAGATGATTGGAGATACTTCTCTGCTCAGCTTTCTTGGAAAGAAAATGAGCTAATGAACTGAAGAGAATGACCAGTTTTAAAAATATTTCATAAGTTTATATATATTTACATATGTTGTTTAACTACTCCATCATTTGAGGCTGTATTCTCCATAACTATTAAAATCTTATATTAAAATTTTTTTTCTTTTTTTAAAAAATAAAGTTTCCTTCAAGTCTAAATTTTAAAAATATTTAATGATCCCCGCCCCCTTCCTTGGTTTAGAGCTACTTTATTTTATTTGAGCACTATAGCATTTGGCACATAAAGATGTTTCTTTCCCGGGAGAATCTTGTTTCTGCCCAGGGCTGACATGAAACAATTTGTCAGACTAGTGGAGCTTGCTAACAATTCAGATAAACAGCCTGTCTTTCCCTTACTACTGCATATTAATAGAAATGTTCATGATAATTGGAAAATGCCTACTTTACAGCCTACAGGGAGGAGAGACTAGTGAGTCTGAGGCAGTTTTCTCGCTTTGGGTCCTCTTAAGAAACAACTATTAGCTGAGTACCAGTCATATCAGTTGCATATTCATTAGCACAGTATTTCATAAGGAATAGTTATCTATTTAATAGAACCAAATAGATTATTGCCTCATTTTTATAGTTGCCAAGCATGTAAATATTTTTGCCATATAAATATTTCAAAGTAAAAAGCAACTAAATTTAGAACATACTTCTCAGTAAACATATATTTTGATAGACATTAACTAACTTCAAAAATGGGATCCCTTGAGCAAGGTTGGACCCCTTGAAGGTCACAAGGAGGCTCCTTTTATCACCATTTCACTCCCCGACTGCTTCCCAAACCACTCTGCCAACTCCCCTCACCCTCAGATGCTCGCCAGCCCACCCCAGCCAGGGGAGCTGGGAAGAGAAAGGTGCTCCCTCATTTCCACATTTTCTCCCACCCCAAAGCCAGAGAGAGCCAGATGGCACCAGCTGCTCTTGTTATGCCTGCCCCCACCTTGTTATCATTGGCGCATGGGACTGGGGTTGGGGTCGGATCCCCAGGTCCCAGCTCTGCAACCTCTCTCATGGGGTGAGGGAGCTGTTGTAGACAGAACAAAGGATGAGCTTGGAAATATTTTGTTTAAGATCATGATGGACAACGCCCCTCCCAAGGAACAGAGAGAGTCTGCAACTGCAAGCAAGATAGTCCCATCCATCTGCCCCAGGGGATCTAAGCCCCCTCTCAATTAGAGGCGAAGTGGATATCACCATCCCAGAATCCTCAGGATTGGGGAATGAACGATGGACTCGAGTAGACTTACTGTTTTTCTACTATAGACTTACTGTGATTCTAGCAGTGGAATAACTTATCATTGTGGAGGTAGTGGCCACCAGAGGCTCTGAGACGAGGGAGAGGGAAAAATAGATATAATGTGGGGGCATTTTGGGGACTTGGGAATTGTCCTGAATGACAGATACAGGCCATTATATATTTTGTCATAACTTACAAAATTGTGCGGGAGAGAGTGTAAACTACAATGTAAACTATAATCCACACTTAGTGGCAATGCTCCAAAATGTGTTCATCAGTTGTAACAAATGTACCACACCAATGAGTGATGTTGTTCCTGTGGGAAAGTGTGGGAGGCGTAGGGAGCGGGGCATATGGGAATCCCCTATATTTTTTATGTAACATTTATATAATCTAAATATCTTTTAAAAAATAAAGTATATTAAAAAAAAAAATCTTGTTTATTTTTGTTTGTGACCAAGCAGCTGCTCCTCACACCTAGGTTTTTGGCCTTGTTTTTACTTAAATATTTTTCACACTGTAAATTTCTTGTACAAACCAAAAGAAAAAAAAACACAAAATATTTTGTGTGTATTTAAAAACAACAAATGGATTATATATGACTAAAGTCCACTATCATATCTCTAGACCAGCATTTATCTCGTCTTTCTCCCCCTCGCTAGACTGAAAGCTCCTGGAGACAGTGCACGCTATGCCTTATGCATTTGCAGCCTCAGTACCTCCCAGATGCTTTGTAAATGGCCCTAGGGTTATTTAATGACTCAATAAAATTGGGTTCCATGGTTATCTGGAGCTGGTCATACGCTAATGAGGAAAGGATCTGTTACTGAAGTATTGACAGTAAGTAATGACTGGTGAAGGAAGTCTGATCTTTCCAGTCAACATTTGAGATGCTGAAAATGATGAAATGAGTTACCCAAGTCAGATATTGAGAGATTTTTCAACTATCTAGCTTACTTTTCAGAAAGTGTAACTTATTGGTTGCTAGCAGGAATGGTAGTCAGCTATTGGCTGGACCATATGATAACTTGAAAATAGTGTTGTTCTTAGGCTTTTTCTAAGAAAAGAATAAATTTATAGAAATATCTCAAATAAGTAGCTGGGCTCTTTTATGTGCCATCAACTCGTCTCTATACTGTTTAGGAATGGAGCTGCTGATAAATTGAGGTGTAACTGTTGTGAATACTGAAGTGCTTGTGGAACAGGTAGGCAGAGGAATGGTCTTCAGAACCTTGATCAGGGCCTTGACAAGGAGTAGCGGTTCAATGAATGAATTTCCATACACAAACTCTTGGTTTGAACAAAAAAATCTTCAGGCAGCAAACATAAAATGCATTAAGGATGATGGTACCTGTCTTAGTTTGCCACAGGACTGGCTGCCAATGCAAGGTACCAGAAATGGGTTGGCTTTTATAAAAGGGATTTATTTGGGGGGTAAAAGCTTACAGTTCAGAGGCTGTGAAATGTCCAAATCAAGGCATCAGCAGACATGCTTTCTCACCAAAGTCAGCTATTGGTGACCCTGGAGTCTGACCACATGGCAAAGCAAGATGGCTGCCGATTTCTGCAGCGGTCTCTGCCTTCCCCTCCAGAATCTATCATCTCTCAGAGCTCAGCTGTGGGCAACCAGGCATAGGGCTTGATTCTTTCTGGGCCTCCTCGCTCAGTCTCGGCTTCTCTGCGTTCTTCCCGAGTTCAGCTATGGGTTCTTGGGCATATGGCTCGACTCTTCAGCCTTTGGGCCCAGACTCTTGGGTACTTCTTGCTTACGCTTTGGCTGTTAGCGATCCTCGAGTCCTCTGTCACACTTGACCAGGTCAAAATGGCAGAGCTCCCTTTTCCTGTCTCACTCTCTCTCTCTCTGGGTCTCCGTTTATATAAAGACCCAGCAAGAGGGTGGAGTCTCAACCTGAGTCACACCTCACTGACATAGTCCAGTCAAAAGGGCTCCACACCCACTGGAAGGGATTAGTTCAAGAACATAATCTTTTTCTTTTGGGTATTCATAGAAGAACTTCAAACTGTCACAGTACTTAAAAATAAAATACACTAAATGCTACTTTTTAAAACAAGTAAACATTTGCTAATATAGTTTCAAATTGTGTACTTTCTCTGGTTTGCAGATGACTGGCTAAGCGTTTCTTTGATAAACTTGAACTCTGGCTTGCAGGCACATTGACATTCATATTCTCTTTTTAGTACCCTCTCAATACATTGTCCTCATCAGTAAGTGAAAATGAGGCAAGAAGAGCTTTGGGTTCACAATTTGCAAAAGTCTGTCTTGAATTTTTCTCTTCATTATTTTGTTCTGCCTTAGAAGCATGGTGGGAAGAATCAGCAAAGTTAGATTTATATTAAATATATTCAAAACCAATACTCTCCTGGAAATTTTTTTTCCTTACAATTTTTGTGGAGCTTGGAACTGTAGAGATTGTTACTCCTATTTCATTGCTCTATTGAAGGATTAGAGTAGATAAAGATTAAAATTAATTGATGAATGTTTTTGTAATTTAAGTGTAAGTGGAACCAACTTTATTCATAAATTTTCTTTTTTAGACTTTCTGCTTCTTTTGCCTTTTGTGGAAACATTTATTAATTTCACGTTTTTTAAATTTTCAGGTAACTTGGGTTTTTACTCCTGTAACAACTGAAATAACAAGTCTTGATACAGAGAATATAGATGAAATTTTAAGTAAGTACTTAAATATTTTATAAAGTACACTTTCTTCTCTATAAAAAGTAAATTTATATTCAAAGTCACAATAAAATTTCAATTACTGAGAATCGTTGGAGAGTTGGCATTCTAATTAATTCCATGACTGACTGACTTAACAAAGCCCTTTTGGTTTTAATCTTTAGTAAAATATCTTAAAATGTATAAGTCTACTTTCCTGTGTTATAAGTAGAGTAGTATTTAGCTTTGCTTTATTTCTTTGCTTTTTCATAGATACCACTCTCAAAAATTCACGCAGTATTTTGCTAATGTCTCCTTGGAGCTGGCAGTTCTCACAGCACAGCACTGAATGCTGGTGCCTTAGGACACAGCCTGGAAACTTTGTGTCTTTTTTTATTTTAGCTAAACCACCTACTCTTACCTCTTTCATTGTCGTGGGACAAATTATGTTTAATAACGTTTTACTGAATGCTTGGTTGCTGAATATGTGATTGTAGATACAGTTAACTTGGGGGAGGACTTTCCTTGTTTTTAAAAAATAGTGTAAAGAAGGCAAAGACATGGTTGATAGAAGATTACAAGTTGGGAGCTTCAAAAAATGTACAATGTACATAATGTTTTTGAACATTCCATTTTACCCACTGGTTTGAGTATAACAAAACCAAAAGTAGTAGAGGTAAAAGGAGTTAACACTCAGTGGGCATCATATATTGTTTTGTGTTCCTAGAATTGGTTTCAAATGCTAAAAAGTCTATTTCTACCTTATGAAAACTCTTTAGAGCAATGGTTCTATAAACTTTAGCATGTATCAGACACACCTGGAGGGTTTATTAATAACTTTCCAGTTTCTGAGAGAGTTGCTCGGCTCCATCCCATAGTTTACATACCTCCAATTTCCTAGACTATGCTGATGCTTCTTCAGATCCAGGGAGCACACTTTGGGAACCACTCTAGAGGGGATAAAAAGTGCTTTGAAGGTAAAAAAGGAAGAAGGGAACTGAAACTCACATACCACTCTCAAGCCTTTCATCTTCCAAATTCTAGTATATCTTTGTGTTTTACTTTGGTAAATACTTGAGTTTATCTAAGTTTCTCTGAATTAGGTTTAGGCAAAAGAAATAGAGCTACATGATTCTCAAGTCTTCATATCCTGATATGTAAATGATACAAAGTTATTTTTGCAATAGAAAATACCTGTTATGTGCATTGGAACCAGAAAAAATACATCTTGCACAAGACTGTTAATTTGTTGCGACTAAGTTGGACATCTGAGATTTAGAAATAGCTTAGTTATACAGGTCTCTTCTGTGAAATAGGGTTTTACTTGCAGAGCTATTTCTCAGTTCATGGAAATGGAAGATTGAAAAATGGATCATTGAAAGCCATATCATTCCACTTCACTTTTTATGAGTAAGCTATTGAGTAGGTTACTTCGCTGATCTAAGTTTGAGTCCCTCTTTGCACTGTATTCTTTTAATATTCAGTGAAGGTATAAAGACAAATCATATTAAGCAATCCATGGCTATGTGTGGGTTTCTGGGTGAGAGGTCATTTAATTGTTATTGTGTATTTTTAGTGGACCCTTATAATGAGAAATGACCATAATGAAAACTGCATCTTCAATTATGTCAAAATTATGTATAGACTCAAATAACTTAGGTTGTTTGGTTTTGTTTTTCAATTTCAGACAATGCTGATGTTGCTTTAGTAAATTTTTATGCCGACTGGTAAGTAATAATCTCGTTTTTTGTTTTTGTTTTTTTTTAACTTGCTAAAGGTGAATTTTTTTTTTTTTATTTTTTTTGCGTAGAAAGGGTGGGTGAGGAAACCTTTTGATATTGTGAGGCAGTATTACTTAGAAAAAATCAATTAAGATTCATCAACAAGTGAAACAGTTTAATTTGCTGAGAGTTCGGGTTTAAGAAAGAAATAGAACCAATTTCATTCATCCACATCTTAAAATAATAGCAGGTAAAATAAGTCAAATAAATTAAAGAAAAAAAAAAAAAAGAAAAAGGAGTACATGTTGCAATACTATATTTTTCCTGGCTGGGGGAAGTAGGGCAGTGTTTGAAGGTGAGGATATGGGATGGAAAGTTTAGATGGAAAAGTAATGTTGACATTTTTCCTCTTCCAGGAAGCCTTTACTCTTTCTCCTGTGTGAATCAGATCTTGTCTTCTGTGTTCATGTAGTACCCTACTAACCCTTTCTTTCTCTTGCTTTATTGTTTTGTCTTTTATCTTACTCTTTTGTGCCCTAGTAAATAAGCTGTGAGGGGAGGGATAATGTTTAAGTTAATATTCCCAGCATTTTAGAACAAGGACTTGATATGGAGTTCAGTGAATATAGCATGGAGATAGGAGGAAGGGCGCCTCAGCTGGAAAAAGGTTTCAGATACTCGCAGAATCCTTCTTCCTGGACAGTCTATGCCTTATTTGACCCTTTTAGGCTTACCATTTACCAGTTGCTACTTGAGGCTACAGTCCCAAAACTTCCCTAGATTCCTAATTTATTTTCTGCGCCTCGAGTCTTACCTTTCTCCAATCTGTTCTCTGCAATGTAAGCCAGAGTGGTCCTTCTTAAGTGCAAGGTAGATTAGTTTAGAGGCCATCCTAAAACCCTTCAGTGGTTTTCCATTATATATAGGTTAAAGTTCAGGTCCCTTACCGTGCCCTCATGACCTTGTCCCTGCCACTTCTACTGCCATATCTTTTGTTTCTCTCTCACTGTGCTCCAGTTACACTAAACTTCTTTCAATTTCTTTAATATTCTACACTCTTTCATCACTGGACCTTTAGTTATAATCCCTTTGCCTGGATGGATCACTCCTTTCTCACCACTTCTTTACCTAGTTAAGTCCTAGTCATCTTTTCAGTCTTAGGTTAGATGCCATTTTCTCCAGGTCACCTTCCTTGATCAGTACCCAACTCCCACTCTCTTATATCTTCCCCAAACACCCCATACTAATGCAATCAGAGCATGGTAGGCTGTAAATTAGTTGGGAGCTCCCTACTACATGGTTAGCTTTGTGAAAACTTCCTATAATCTATCTTTTCAACATTAACCCCCAAGTACTTGGCATAATACTTAACTGATAAATACATAATAAATAAATACTTAATGAATGAATGTGTGTATGGTATGTGTATTAAAACAAACTGTAGTAAAAAGTTGAAGGTATACAGAGAAAATAGCGTTTATAAAATGTGTAACAAAAGGTAGCATTTTCCAATGTAAATTCAGATTGTCCAGCTGTAACAGTAGCCACAAAATTTGGTAGAAGATAATTTAGTTCTGCCCTTCATTTTTAAAATAAGAAAACAGAGGTCCAGAGATCCAGAGGAGTAAAGTACTTTCCCAAGGTTACTTGACTAGATTGTGACAGAACTGGGTTGCAGATCTCTTGACTGAGGGATTTTCTGTGTTGTAAGAAAGAGAAATAGAACATGTTACTGACATTGTTGCAAAAACTGAATTGGAAGTATGTACTCTCATAGTTACGAGAAAATATAAAACCTAAACAATTTTTGGAGTTGTTTATGCATCCATACTCTTTTATTTAACTGTAAAAAACTTAGGTAATTGGCTGTAGGATACAGATTTGTACTTATGACCTCAAAGCCTGGATCCTGATTTCCCTCTGAAATTCATGAATGTGGCACAGTTTAAGGAAAAATTTTCTAATAGGGCTGCCTAAAAATACTGATATGCCTCAGAGGGTAATAAACCATAGTTGGTGCTTAATAATGCTATAATGTGCCAGAATCGTTACATACATTGTTTTTAATGCTCAGAACTACCTTGCAGGTAGGTATTATAATTTCCATTTTAGGTTGAGGAAATTGAGGCTCAGAAAGGTCATACGGCTAGTAAGTAATGGAACTGGGATTTAAACTCAGGTATGTCTGACACCATAGCTTATTTTTTCCCTACTAGGTCATGCTAGTAAATGCCCCCAAAGTTCCCTCCAAAGACTTGCACCTATTTGATGATTTGCGAAGGGTTGATTCAAGCACTAGATTGGCGATTGGGTTCAGATGACGCTTAAGGCCCTTTTAGTAGTCCCTTTGCTTCTGTGATTCTACATTTATAAATGTAATATTTCCATGTGTATGGATACATGTGTGTGAAGGTACAGTAATATTGGTTTGTACTTTTATTTCATCCTTTTCATCTTTTGATATTGAAACTTGCCCCATTTTAAACATGAACCTGTGCTTAAGTGATTGCTGGGCAGCAAATAGTCCTAAGAGAAGGAGCCCTTGATGGGTATCTTTACCCTGCCCTTTAAGCAGGTGCCAGTCCACTGACCTTTTACTTGGCCACATTCTCATTCTCCAAGCAATGAAGAATCCTCCCCTACCCCTTGACTTACCCTGCCTTCTAGCTACCCTATTTTCATCAGTCTGTAAGAACCCACAAGCCTGTGGTCCTCGCCTTTCCAATTCCTCCATTCTATCCGTTTATTCATTTAACAGACATCCATTGAGTGCTTATTAGGATACATAGTCAAATAAGACATGGTCCCTGATGTCCACAGACCCCACCCACCTATCCCAGATGGGAGAGATTTAAGAATGCTAAAAGAGGAAAGAGCCACTTGAAAGCAAGAGATTGAAGATACAGATTGTGTCTCCTTGATATATTCTAGGACATCTCCTTAGGAAGTCAGGTGAGTGGGCTAGAAGAGATATATATATAAGAAGAAATAGGGAGGAAGTATAAAGTTTACATCCTTTCACCAGCTTTTTGATATTTTTTACTGAATTATAACTAATATGTCAGACGTAATCACATGTGGATTAGAGAGGTCACAGGCTTCATTTAAATCAATTTCTTGGTGGGAAAGGGCTCTGGAAGCAATAGTAGCAATTATTGTTGGTTAGTTTGTTAACAAATACCTAACACATTTTTTCATATGAGAATAGCTTTCCTGACTGAGCTGGTAGTGTGCTTATTCTTCCCCTCTTTCTTATCAGGTCCCTTTCATGACCAACAGGGTATATTTGTGAAGTGGTTGGTCTGATTAAGGGACTGTCAGAAATGTCAAGTTTCTGGAATATTGTGGAGGGTTTGCCTCTGTTATTACGGCTTAAAAACAAAACAGAAAAGGAAATGGGGTCAGAAAGTCTTGTTTCAGAATTTAAAATATTTACTCCTGTACTTAGTATATTTACAGTTTAAAGATATAAAAGCCTTCTTTAAAAAGGAATAAATTTTGAGGGAAAACAGTTCAATATATACTATATGTCCTTTAAATACAACTTAGTTTGCTAATTTGCCTATGAATGTTTGAACTATCCAGGTTAATCAGTCTAATATTTGCAATAAGCTTACCATTTTAAAGATTTTGTACAGAAGTCTAGAGATATGTGCATCATTTAGAGAAAGCTAATTTCTTTTATAACTGTTCAAGTCTGAGTAGTTACAGGCCCTAGTAAGTAAATCTTAGAGGGCTTATTTTGGACTTGTTTCATAGCCTTTTTGAGAAATCCTTACCTTTTGTGCTCCATGATACTGGCAATTTTCTTAAGGTGAAAAACCAGAATCTTTGAATTATTTATATAGTCCTTGAATTGGCACAGAGTATCCAAAAGTATTTTCATTTCCATTGAATGACAACAGAATCTGTAATTAAATTAAGTGTGATTGTCCTACAAAGTTGTTTATTGTACATATGCTGAATATAAACAGATGATAACTAAAATGAGATTTATTGTTTCTGCTTTTCCATTCTAATTGATCCCCTTCTCTGTGTATAGGTGTCGTTTCAGCCAGATGTTGCATCCAATTTTTGAGGAAGCTTCCAATGTCATTAAGGAAGAATATCCAAAAGAAAATCAAGTAGTGTTTGCCAGAGTTGATTGTGATCAGCACTGTAAGTACCTCAGTAGGAAGTCTGGAAGAAACTGTCCTGTCCCACCTCTCCAACACACATACCTTTTTTTTTTTCCTTTTTTAAATGTTTCACGTTAACTAGAGAACAAACCAAAGTGGTTTTAGTGTCCTTGGCTAAATTGTTAATATTTAATCTTGATGTACTTACAACAGCGCTTTGCATTTTGCCTGTGTGAAGTTTTTTGTTATTTTTTTCATTAAAGTATAGGGCAAGAATATGGGTAGTAAATCATAATTAGCAATATTTTCAACCAATGCATATATCAAAATCAATAAATAAAATTGAAATATAACTTTAGAAGAAAAAATTGATTTATTTTTAGAATCATGCAAAAATAGCATTTATAGTCATTTCATGTAAGACAATCTCCGATTTTTGTGTACTTCTGTTATTTAAAAGATTCTCCTAAGATTGGCTTAGGAGAGATGTAGTTAGCTGTGGTTACAGATTATAATTTTTGAGAGTATTCAGAAACATATATTAGATTCCCTTAAAATTCAACTTCTTGGATTTCACTTGTCCCAGCAGAGCATTTTCTAGAAAATCTTCATGGTTTTCCATATACATGTCCAATTTCTCTATCTTGAGCTAGTGAACTAGCAGTGGTGTTTCTTCCTGAGTGCTCCTTTTACACTTGAACTTTTGTCTCTCATAGTACCAAATGCAGTGTGTTTGTTTCTAGTTCATGATATCTTATTGGTCTCACCAGCTGCATTGCCTTTGTTTCAAGGGCAGGAACTTTTGTTTTTTAAATGCACTGTTGTACGTGGAGAACAAACCATTCCTTAATCTATGTATCTCCAACATCTTACAATTTCTGGGAGACATAGAGTACTCATTAAAAACTTGTTGCCTTGAGTTATTAGTAAGTTGGCCTAAATACAGGAACTCTCTCCCATTCTGCAAGTTTCCTACCCTTTATACTTAACTTACCAATTGGAATTAGTGTGCCCATGTGTGGACTAATTTTTCATTTTTCTGATGAGGAAATGGAAATAAAATGGCTTAACCAACATCACACAAATTATCTAGTCAAGCCAAAATTAGAATCCAGATCTCCTGCCCCACATACCTTTACAGACCTATTTACTTCTTTCTTAATTTCCAAGACTGCTTAAAGCAATACCATGAAATGGTTTGGCTTAAATAATGGGAATTTTTTTGTTTATGGCTGAGGCTGGGAAAATATCTAAATCAAGACATCATCAAGGCTCTATTTTCTTCCTGAAGACCATCTGCCACATGGCAAGGCACATGGTGGCATCTGCTGGTCTTTCCCTTCTCTTCCTGGTTTTGTTGCTTTCAGCTTGCTGCCCTGGCTTTTTTTTTTTTTTTTTTCCCTCTCTCTCTCTCTGATTCATTTCATTTATAATCCTCTGTAAGAGGATTAAGACCCATCCTGAATAAGGTGGTCACGCCTTAACTGAAGTAGCCTCCTCAACAGGTCCTGCTTACACTGGGTCCACACCCACAGGAATGGATTAAATTTAAGAACATGTTTTTCTGGGGGTATATACAGCTTCAAACCACCACAACTTCTTTTCTGTTCAATTCAACAAACATTTTGGGGATTTACTGGTACAGTCCTGGGTAGGTGGAAATGGCTAACAGCAAAGCCTTTCAAAGTCTTGTAAGCCATATCCCCAACTGCATTAAAGAACAGACAGTAGTCCCTACTTTCACTAAACTTAGACTGTAAAATCTGTAAGTATGTTCTCAAGCTTAGACTTATTGGGAAGAACCGTTGATATTGAACTATAAACATCCTTTATTCAGACTTTTAAACATATTAACTTTTGAGATAAATCTGACATTATTGCTAGTAATCAGTTTCTCTTTTTTAATGAGGTACTAGGGACCTTGTACATGTGAAGCAGGTGTTCGACCACTGAGCTACACCTGCTCTGCAGGTTTTCTTTTTATGGGAGCAGATAGCCATTTTTCAGATTCCTTTTGATCCACCAGAGAGAGCTACCAAGTTAGCTGCTACTAATATGAGTTATATGTGAGATACGGTGTATTCTCTCTGAATATTTTTACCCTTCTTTGTTATTCTTCACTTCTTACAGATGACATTATGAAACCTCAATTGGCGATTTATTCATGTTTTCCCCTCTATAGAAATTGTAAGATACTAGTTTTGTAATCTCATTGTGTCAGTTGGGTTGTAGAGGTTTTGAACTGGAAGAACCGTAAGAATCCTGTGGTCTGGAGAGAAATGCCTGTTGGGCAGATTGTTCTTGGTTAGGATTTGGTAAGGTGGTTTTTTTGTTTGTTTTGTTTTTAAAAGGTTTATTGAGATATAATTGATATATAGTAAACTACACATTTAAATCATACAGTTTTCTAAGTTTTGACACGTGTACACCCATGAAACCATCACCACAATCAAGATATTGAACATCTCTGTCACCTCAAAAAGTTTCCTTGTTAAAAAGTTTTCTTGTGCCCCTTTGTGACCCCTTTCTCCCCTCTCTGTCCCTCCCCCAAATCCCTAGTGAACCACGGATCTGCTTTCTGTCACTATAGATCAGTTTACATTTTCTAGACTTTTATATCAATGGAATCAGAGTATGTGTTCATTTTTGTCTGTGGGGATTTTGTTTGTGGGGATTCTTCCACAGTGTTCCACATAGCATTCATTTTTATTATTGCATGGCATATCATTGTATGGATATACCACATTTATTTATTTACCTGTTGTGGGAGTTTGAGATTATTTTATGAATCCCAGAAAGAGAAAGATTATGCTTGTAAACTAATCTGTTCCTCTGTGTGTGATACCTGTTGATTGCATTAAATTCAGCTGAAGAGCCTTTGATTAGATATTTGGTAAGATTTCTTTGGGCTTCTGATTAGACTATGTCCGTGGGCATGACTCAGGCTGAATCCCCACCCCCTTTCTGGGTCTGATATAAATGGACACTTGCTGAGACAGACACAAGAAGAGAGAGAGCTATCATTTTTGATCCTGCCATGTGGCAGAGTGGAAAAGGCTCAAACAGCTGAGGCCCCAGGGAGAGATGAGCCATTTGCCTGAGAGTTCACAGCTGACATTGGGAAGAGAGCAGAACAGATGAGACTGATATAGGAAGCCCTAAGAGACAAGCTTTATGCCAGCTTGCAGCTGAAATTGGGAAGAAAGCAGAGCAGCTGAGCATGAGAGAGGAAGCCCTGAGGGGAAGGGCCTGAAAGAGTAAGCTCGGATGGGAAGGAGAAACCTGGGAGAGATCGGCAGCCACCTTGCTTCACCACATGGCAACACGCCAGGATCAACAGTAGCAGACTTTGGTGAGAAAGCATCTCTGATTCCTCAGTTTGGACTTTTCACGGCTTTGGAACAGCAAGCTTTTACCCCAAATAAGTCACCAGTATAAAGCCAACGGATTTCTTGTACTTTGTATCAGCAGCCCTTTAGCAGAGTAAGACACCTGTTGACAGACAATTGCGTTATTTGCAGTTTTTGGTTATTACAAATAAAGCTGCTAAGAATAATTGGGTGCATGTTTTTGTTTATGCTTTTATTTTTCTTAATAAATACTTAGGAGTGAAATGCCTGGGTCATATGGTAGGTATGTTTAACATTTTAAGAAACTACAACTTAGTACTATTTTAAGAAATCCACTAGCAGTATAGGAGAGTTCCAGTTGCTTCATATTCTTGCCAACACTTGGTCAGTCTTTTTAATTTTATGTATTCTAATAGACATGAAGTGGTGTCTCCTTGTTTAAATTTGCATTTTTGTATTTCTCTTAGTAACTAACATTGTTGAGCTTATTTTTGCATGCTTATATGCCATTCATATATCTTCTTTGGTGAAATGTGTTCAAATCTTTTGTGCATTTTTAAAAATTGGGTTCTTTTCTTACTGAGTTTTGAGAGCTCTTTCCATATTCTGGATACAAATCCTTTTTCAGGTTTGTAATTGGCAGATATTTTCTCCCAGTTCACTTTCTTAAGAGTGTCTTTTGAAGAGCATATGTTCTTAATTTTTATGAAATCCAACTTGTCAATTTTGTTTAATTTTGGATCTTTTTGATGTCTTATATAAGAAATCATTGCCTAATCCAAGGTCACAAAGATTTTCTACTATGTTTTCTTTTATAAATTATAGTATCCATATTAGTTTTTACACTTAGGTCTATGATTCATTTGAAGTTAACTTTTATATGTGAGTACAATATGTGAATTGAAGTTCATTTTTACATAAAGTTCTGAAGTTGTCCCAGGATTATTTGTTGAAAAGACTCTCCTTACTTCACTTTATCCTTTACTTTATCCTTATTTTCTTTGCAACTTTGTTGAAATCAGTCAACAATAAATGTGCGGGTCTATTTCTGGTCTCTCTATTCTGTACTTATTGATCTATTTGTCTGTCTTTACCACACTTTCTAGATACCTGTAGCTTTATAATAAGTCTTGAATTCAGGTAGTATAAATCTTCCAACTTTGTACTTTTTTTCCACAGTGATTTTTGCCTATTCTAGTTTCTTTGGATTCCATATAACTTTTAGAGTCAGCTTGTTAATTTCTGACAACAACAACAATAACAACAAGAAACCTGCTGAGATTTTAATTGTAATTGCCTTGAATCCTTAGATCAATTTGTGGAGAATTGTCATTTTAACAATATTGCCTTTCAATCCATGGGCATTGTATATCTCCCCGTTTATTTAGGTCTTCAGTTTCTCTCAGCAAAATTTTATAGTTTTCAGTCTACAGGTCTTACACATCTTTGTCAGATTTACCCCTAAGTATTTTATATTTTTGATGCTATTAAAAATGACATTGGTTTTTAAATTCCAATTTCTCGTTGTACAGTACTAGTATAAAAACAATTGTGTTTTGAAAATTAATCTTGTATACTGCTATTTATTAATTCTAATGGATTTTATGTAGATTCCATAAGATTCTTTTAGACAGTTGTGTTGTATGCAAATACAGTTTTACTTCTTCTCTTCCAATCTGGATGCATTTTGTTTCTTTTTTTTGTACTTTTTTGCACTTGGTAGAATTGCCACTACAATGTTGAATAGAAGTTATTCGTGTAAAGTGCTTGGAATAGTAATTGTTACATAGTAAGTGCTTAATAAATGTTAGCCATTATTATCATTATTATTATTATTATTATTATTTTCCAGGTTGTTCATTTCTATTTATTACCAGTGACTATTATTTCTGTAATTTTCTCACTATAGCACTTTGCCTTTTGTTTCTCTCGATTGTTCCAGCATCAGTCATATACTCATGTGGTCTGTCTTCATTTCTTTACAGTGTTCTTTCCAGCCAAGTGTACCTCCATGTTGCTTCAGGATTAGTTTCTGTCAGGCAGAAGATTTATAACCGGCTTTCTAGCGTGGGCAGAAGGTGGCCTCAGAGTCAAGCTCTCAGCCTGCCCACAAACATCTCATTCTTATTAATCACCTGTCTGGTATTGCCCACTTGGTCCTGCTCTCTAATACTAATACTTTAGTCTCTGCCTTGTTTCTGATTCACTGCTTCACCAAGACCTTCTATCCAAAGTAATAATGTTATTTTTTAGAAAAGTTCGTATAAAACGTTTCTAGTCAAATCTCCTGGGGGGAGGGGGAAGAACCCGACTTCCAACTATTGTTTATTGGTGCTTGTTTGTGTCTAGGCATGCTGTTACATGTATTCTTTCAGTTATCTTCACCACATCCTTTTGAGTTAGACAGTATTATTTATTCACTCAATGCCATTTTTAGTGCCTGTCCTGTGCAATGCAGGGTGCTGGTCCTAGAGATAGAGCAGTGAACCAAGCACACCCAAAAGGCAAGAGAAATGAATGCGGAATTGCACACTGTGATGGGTGTTCTAAAGGGAAGGTACTGGATGCTGTGAGATAGTGTGAGTCTAGCTTAGGCTGAGGAGTTTGGGAAGTCTTCTCTGAAGAAAAGACCTGAAGGAAGAGTAGGAGTTATGAAATAGGGGAAGAAGAGCATTTCAGGCAGAAAGACAGTAAATGTGAAAGAGGTGGGAAAGAACATTGGGCTTTCAGAGGGCTGGAGAACATTTTTTTTACAGATGAAGACACTGAGAAATGTAGAGGGGCCGAGTGATTTACCAAAGTTATGTAGTAAATAGCAGGAGCCAGAACTGTAATCCTGGAGTATACAGCTTTTACCAGGTAACTAGACTCTTTTGAAAGTCAAAATCAAGTAATTTAAATTGGATTTTATCATAGAAAATGAGAATTCACCTAATTTTTTGTTTAAAAATTACTAAAAATGCCTTGACATGATTTATAGTCTGTCTAGATTATCTACAATAAGTCTGTATATAAACAATAAAAATTACTTACATGAGATATTTTTTCTATACTGTATGCCCAACCCTCTACTACGGCAGAATCCTTTGTTTTAGTACCAGAAGCTCTCTACCTACTAGTCATATACATTTGGGCATGTCACTTAAAAAGTCACTGACCTTGAATCAGCACTCCATAAAATGTGTGTGTGTGTGTGTGTGTGTGTGTGTGTGTGTGGAGAGAGAGAAAAAAAGAATAAATGTAGTAAGATGTTGCATCCAGGTGAGGGTATATAGGTTTTCGTTATATTGCTTTTTCACCTTTTCTGTCAGTTTGATATTTTTCAAATGAATAATTGATATTTTAAAAAGTCTCTGAACCTGTAGTTTGTCATTAGTTAAGAAAAGAGCAGGGAGGGGGCCTTGTTGACTTTGAGTTTTTGAGAAAATATATGTGGAAGAAGCTAGAAATCTATACTGTACTGGTGTATTGCAGTATTGTTCATTGTAATTTCCATTTAGTTTTACTATAATGATCTTCCTCACAATCATTGAATTTATTTATTTATTTATTTATTCATTTATTAAAGATTTATTTGTTTATCCCCCCCCTTGCTGCTTGTGTTTGCTGTGTCCACTTGCTGTGTGTTTTTTCTGTGTCTGCTTATCTCCCCCTTGCTGTGAGGTCTTGCTGCATCAGCCCACTGCGCTGCGCGGGCCGGCCTGCCCTCACAAGGAGACCCGGGGAAGCGAACCCGGGGCCTCCCATATGGTAAATGGAAGCTCTATCGATTGAGCCACACCCGCTTCCCACACAATCATTGAATTTAAAAAGACTTTTCTTGGCTAGATTTTTACTGGCATTTTGAGGACTACTTAGATCCACTTGATGGCTTTTGGAAACTGACTCGCAGTTCTGTGTGTGGCAGTCCCGAATTCTTCTTTGAAAATTTCCCCGAACAAGAACGGTAGTAGGTGTCATCTTGTTTTGTCATGAAGCTGCCTACCTTCCTAGGTTGCCATCTCCTGGATATTAGCATCTCTGCCTTACCACCAGGTGTTAAGGAAGGTAGATGTGCCTTTTGTGAACATTCTACCCATACCAAGTAGAATTTATCCCAGTAAGTGCAAATGTGGCTTACTTAATATCAGGAAATATAATCACAGCATTAGCTGAAATAAGGAAAATTAGCTTCTCCTTTCAATAGATGCTGAAAGACTTGATAAAATCCAACACAAGTTCCTGAAAGAGATTAACGTGGCAAAATGTATGAACCAACCTTTGCTTCATTGAATTTTGTATCCTTGAATGACTATTTATTGTGTCATACCATACCATGTTAACAAGCTCGAACTGGGGTGTGACACGTGTCTGAATTTAGTTCTGAAATCTGTCTTAGCCACAGATCTTGATATTGTCTTGTTTTGGGGACTTTTGTTACAGGATTTTTTTTTTTCCATCAGGTCATGTTTAAGAATCTTGAGGATGAAGCACAACCATTTAGTTGGGAAACAAACAAATACAAGAATACAGAAATGTAATGGTGCTAATTTTATAAAACATTCCATATGGTTATTTCTGAAGTAGTCCTTTGGGAGGAGTGCACCAATCATTGCTTAGAATATGTTGGGAATTCTTTTGGAGTTGCTTTCTAACCCAGTTTACCAGTCTTTCAGGAAGCCCCATCTTAGTACATAGTTACAGAAGGCCCTTCTTTGGTTTGCTGTCTGCTTTTCCTTATTTCTCCCTCTTTTCCTCCTGGCTGCAGCCTGTGGACTGCTTTCAGCCCCACTTTACCTCACTTATTTATATACTGTTCCTGGGACTTTCTCCATTGAAAGTTTCAGTTTAAAAGACTGAGAACCTGGGAACTGGAAAAGGAAAGAAGGCAAGCATGGGTATAACAGGCTAATTCCATCTGGTAGGCCCTTATGCTTGTTTGTGAGCTGGTTGCAGCAGCCTGGAATTCCTGCCCCTCCCCCCTCAAAAAAAAAGGTGGGAACTGTCGAAAGAGAATTTAAACTCCAACAGGCTAGAGTGTCTGCAGGAAGCTCCACGCTCTGTAAGGCAGGGCTTCTTAACAAGGGGTCCATGAGCTTGAATCGAAATTCATAAAAATACATTATTCTTGTGGGACTGTGTTGGTGCGGGTGTGATCTGTTTAGTAAATAATACACAGTATAGTGTGGCCTTAGTAAGGGGGCCGTGGTTTTCACCTGCCTGGCAAAGGGGTCCGTGGAACAAAAAAGGTTAAGAAGCCCTGCTTTAAGCTCGTTACATATTTTTGATATCTCCATATGCTGTGTTTAATGGAGGGCACAGACAATGTTAGAGGAGAACAGGAAGAGGCAGTTAGGGGAACTAGAAGAGAGACATAATCTAGAGGCAGAACCCCTCCTCACCGTTTGTGTTCCTGTATGGCAGCAGGGCAGGGATCCTCAGGTCATCCTGCTGGGGCGGGATGCTGGGTTTCGTCTTCCTCGTAGATCTGACAGTGTCCTCGTAGCTGCTTCTGTCTACAAGCCCCCCCCCCCCGACATAAACAGAAACTGCCACCACTTTGGGGGGTTGTACTGATTGTTGACTTACTGGGGGTGATGAGAATCGGAACCTCTCCACTGTACTGAGGGGACTCCACGTTGTTACGTCCCTTTGATACGTGCATTATATATTCATTGTTTTATGAATTTCATTTAAGAATCTAGCCTGTGGAAACAATTAGCAGCAGCAGCAGTAGTAGTAATAATGGTAATATAATGATCACATGTAAGCACCATAAGAGCAGGGGCCTTGTTCTTTACCCCTCAGTAATGGATGCTCACCAGATGGATGGATAAATGGATAATAAACAGTAGCCAGCATTTATATGAAATGTTTCTTTTGTAGCTACTGTGTTAATTGCTTTAGTTTAGCTCATGCTCTCCTATAGTTCTGCCATGCTTCATCAAATCTAAGTCATCATTGTCTTACAAGTACACTTTTATCCACAACTGAAAAAACTGAGAAAAAAATTGAAACACAACACCATGCTTTCTTATCACTTAGAATTTTTCCTATCTATTGTAAGAACTCTTTTAGACTTATTTAGATACAGCTTTTTAAAAATCATATCATTAATATGCTATCTACAAAGGAAAATAAATCTGTTCAAATAATCATGAAACAACCTCCCATTCCGAGTCTGACTCTTGAGCATCACTTTCCAGCTCTGAGCCATTGCTTTTTGGTCTTTCGGCACAGTGCTGACCTCGGTGCCTTTGAGAGTGCTGGTGATGCTGTTGGTAAACGTGTGCTGCTTGACCCTTTTTCAGATCTCTTCCAAGCTGCAAGTATCCATGTTGGTGCTTTCCCATTTGACTAAACTCAGAGCTCTTTTTTTTTCAGTTGAAATGTCACTGCTAGTTAAGCAGCTTTTATTCAAAGTCAGCAAGCTATAAATCAGAACTTTAATAGTGGTTTTTCCCAAAAGTGGTTGGATTGCAAATGGTTCTTGTTTTATTCTTTGTAATTGTGTTTTCCAAAATTTCTACACACACGTACACACGTACACACACAACACATACAGCTAAAACATGCACTTGCTTCAACTGTGGATCGTTGGCTCACTTTATCTCGCTTTCTGCAGGTTTCTCTTAGGAGTAGAATTCATCACTTTCTCCGGGGTCATGCCTTAGATCTAGAAGGTTCCATCCATTTGCCCCTAGTAAGACCAGGTTCTTTCCTGACCTCCAGTGGCCTTAGGCTATATGGCACTCAGAAAGAGGCATTCACACATTATTTGCTGTCCAGTACAGAACTTTGGAACGGACGTTCACTAACATTTTTAGGAACGTGCTTTGTAATTGTCCTTGGATTAGGGAGCACGTGCTCCCATACCAGAGTCACTTGTACCTGTCGACTCTCCAATGTGACTTGAACCTCCTTTTTGGAAACTGAAGCATTTGAAAGATCTATACATAAAGGCAGCAGTAAGAAGAACAAGAAAATATAAAGTGAAGAATTCATATGCATAGAACTGAATTTGGATGAGCTTTAGTCTGAGTCTTGAATAAGTTTCTAGGCTTTCTTTATACTTTTTCTGTTTAGGGCTTTATTTTATTTTTTGTTTTTCTTTTGTTTTTCTCCATGGTGGTAGCATGGTTTGGGAATGGAAAAGGGCATATAGGCAACAGTGGCCCTTATTCTGGAACCAGAAGAGCAGTAAGACCTTCCTGTTGAAATCATCTGCCTCTTTGTACAGTCTGAATGGATAATCATAGCAGGTAGGGGTGTTGTGGAGACAGAATGAGAGTTTCCCTGTCTGGAATCCTGCTGGGCATCAGTGAGGCAGGCAGGCAGGCAGGCAGAACCCATCAAGGAAAAGTAAGTGACCATTGTAGCAAAAGTACATACTAATTTTCCTATCAGCAAGCTGTTAACCTTCTGAAATTTAATTCCTCAGACGTCCATTTTAACATTTGATCCATACAGTTAATTTAAAAAACCCATTTATTATACCCCTTAAGTCATTCTTTGTTATTTTATCAGAATGTCACATTGTAATTATCTTAAAATCATTTTGGCCAAAGCTTGTAAAAAGTCACCTTTATGTCTAAGATTACTGATCAATGTAATTTTAAAGTTTTTGCTTCTTAATAATTAAAGGCCACCTCATTATGCTGTATACCTGCCACCATGATGTTGTTTGAAAATGAAGCAAGCATCTACTCCCCTAGTAGACTTCAGATGTTGCTTAATCTTTTTTCTCTCCATAACCAGAATTTTAAGACAACCTAAAGGTTGTAATGTTTAAGTTCACAAACCAACTCTTGTTATTTCTGCCAGGACTATTACGGTAGCTTCCTTTCTAGTCTGCCTGATTCTCCACCATTGCCAGATGAATATTTTCAAAGCCCTGCTCTGCTGCTCAGTGGCTGCTTACCACATACAGGATAAAACTCAAACTCCATTAACTTAGTCTCCCTGCAGCCTTAGTTATTCTACTCCTAGTTTGCTTCCAGCCTACTGTTTTCCCATTGTGCCCATTAATTCACCAAGTTAAGAAAGTTAGAAATATTGTCTCTGGCAGTGTCTCTTGCTGTCCATTTTCTTACTAATCCTTAGGCCATAAATGGAAAATGGATGTTTCCTCTTAAACTACTTCCATAACTTCTGGGGTCCATCTCATGTCCTTTCTGCCAAGTTTTGGGGGAATTAAAGAAAATTCCTTGGCTTGCTGTTGGTAAATTAGGCATTATCTAGGCTGGTTTATTGCATGTGGACCTCAGTTGAACCTAGGAGGAATATTTTCCCTTCATGGGACTTGATGTTATTGATTTTTTGTTATTATTATTTTGCCAATATGGTGGGCATAATGTTATCTGGTAGTATTAATTTGTAACTTCATGACACAGCTGAGCATGTTTTTACATGTTGTTGGATCATCTGTGTTTCTTTCATAAGCTGATATCTTTAACCTGCTTATCTTTTTGGCAGTCCTTTTGTTATTGATTTATCAGTTTTTATATGGCTTGGATATTAGTCATTTGTCTCTAGTATATGTCACAATTGTCCTCTCCCAGGTTGTCTTAAAAATTCGTGATGTTCTTCAACATCCAGATACTTCCTGGCCTGTGCAGCTTCAAAATCTAGCAAATGCCTTGCTGTGTGTTTGATGCTGTTCAGGCCCTTTCTGTAAGTAGACATCATCTCCAAAGCACCACAAGGCCAAGGGTGATTTTATTCTCTCTCTCTGGCCCATCCATTCCTGCCTCCTGCCCCTCTCAGCTTCCTGTATCACCCCAGAGCTCAGTAAATGCTCTGTGAGTAAAACATGCTATGTATTTGAGGGGCCTCCAGATTTCAATCCATCATGCCAGCCCAGGTGGCTATGAAAAGCTTCACTGTTTCTTTTTTTCTCTGCTTATGCCAGGCGTAATCCTTAACCTTAAATTTACAAAAATAGCAGGTCTAATTTTCAAAAATAGTTACGTAGGAAACTCATAAGAAGGAAAAAGTCTAGTCATCTTTGCCCACCTCAGAAGGATCCCCTTTCTTTCTGGAATTTCAGCTCCTTTTAATCTTCCTTGCTTTCATGGTCTCTGATATCTTTTAAAATGTGATTGAAAACAAAAATCTGGTGTTTCCTAGTTGGAATAGGAGCAGTAGATTTCCATTACCTACTACTACATGCTGGTGGGAAGTGGAAATCCTTTTGTAGATTCCCTTTTGCATTTTCTGTGAACCCAGTAAGATGGTCTGCAAATATAATGACTATTTTATTTCTTCCTTCTCATTGCGTATATATTATTTTTTCTCTTGTCTTATTACACTAAGAACTCCAGTACAGTGTTGAATAGAAGTGGTGATAGGAGACATCTTTATTTCTTTCTTGATCCCAGCAGGAAAACTCTTAGTGTTTCACTGTCAAGTTGTTTGGTATTTGTTTGTTTAGATATCCTTTATCAGATTAAGGCAGTTCCCTTCTAGTCCTAATTTGCTGAGAATTTTTAACCATAAACAGATGTTGAATTTTATTTAAAAAATATATATTTTTTGCTTCTTTTAAGAGGTAGTAGGATTTTTTTCTTTTATTCCCAAGGTCTTGAATTACATTGATTGGTTTTCAAATATTAATCTAAATTGTACTACTGAATTAAACCCAGCTTGACCCAATGTATTATCATTTGTATAGTGATAAGTTCAGTTTAATATTTTCTTCTCAAATTTTGCATCCATGTTATTAAGTGGGATTAATGTATACTTTTCTCATAGTTTCCTTGTCAGGTTTGGTAGCAAGATTATGTTAACCTTATAAAACCAGTTGAGAAGCGGTCCCTCCTTTTGTATTCTCTGTGATAGTTTGTGTAAACTTGGCATTATTGGTTCTTTAAATTCTTGGTAGGATTTACTGTTGATGCTATCTAAACATGGAGTTTTCTTTGTGGAAAGACTTTGGATACACTTTAATAATTTTAGGACCATTTCTATTTTCTATTTTTTCTGATGTCAGTTTTGGTAAAGTTGTATTTTCATAGAAATTTGTCCATTTCATCTAAATCTTCAAACTTACTGGCTTTAAATTACTGATGATATTCTCTTGTTATCTGAATTAAAGATTCCTGCTACAATTCCTGAAATTAATTATTTGTGTGTTTATCAATTTTA
Source organism: Cabassous unicinctus (assembly GCA_029593785.1). NCBI lineage: Eukaryota > Metazoa > Chordata > Mammalia > Cingulata > Chlamyphoridae > Cabassous > Cabassous unicinctus. Next base: position 29,337 of record JAQZBX010020354.1, read on the forward strand.
TTAGCCTTTACGAAGAATCTGATTTTGGTTTTGTTGATCTTTTCTATTGTATATTTGTTTTCCACCTCACTAATTTCTGCTTTTATCTTTTTCATTTTCTTATTTCTTCATGTTTAATATATTGTTCTTTTATAATTCATTAAGATGAATACTTAGCTCCTGTTTTTCAGCCTTTTCCCCCAACATCCATTTTAAGACTACAAATATCATTATAAGTATAGCTTTAGCTGCATGCTATGAGTTCTGATATGTATTTTCATTATAATTCAGTTCAAAATATTTTCTAATTTCCATTTATTATTTCTTCTTTGATCCATAGATAGTTTATTCATTCTTGTTATGACTTGAATCATTTATAAATTGTTGAGTCTTTTCTGTGACTTATCATATGTTTGTTATGTGGTATCTCTACTTGCAAAGAAAGTGTATTCTCTACTTTGTGGGCAGCACATCCTATATGTGTTGATTAGATAAGTTTCTTAGTTGTGATGTTTGAATTCTTTATAGTCTTACTGATTTTGTTTGCTATATAAGTTACTGAGAAAGATGTGTTAATAATCTCCCACCATGATTGTAGATTTGTCTTTGTAGTTCCGTCAATTTTTTTAAAAGATTTATTTTATTTATTTATTTATCCCCCACCCCTTGCTGCTTGTGCTCGCTGTGTCCATTCACTGCGGTTTTTTCTGTGTCTTCTTGTCTCCCTTTGTTGTGTCATCTTGCTACGCCAGCTCTCCGTGCCGCGCGGGTCATCAGCTCTCCGCGCCGCACTGCACGGGCCAGGTTAACTTCACCAGGAGGCCCCGGGAATTGAACTGGGGGCCTCCCATATGGTAGATGGGAGCCCAATCATTTGAGCCACATCTGCTTCCTGTCAATTTTTACTTTATATATTTTTAGGCTATCTGATGCATACAAATTCAAAATAGTTATATCTTCCTGGAGAATTATTATGAGATTATTATTATTATTATTATTATTTATCTTTGATAATGCTTTTTGCCTATTATTTGTTATTACAATAGCTGTACAAGATTTCTTTTGATTAGTTTCTACATGGTATATTTTTTGCGCATCCTTATGCTTTAGGTATGTTTATTGCAATTAGCATAGTTAAATTTTATTTTTGCACCTTTGTAAAAAATCCCTTCCACATATATGTTTGGATGTATTTCTGGACTCTCTGTTCTGATCCATTGATCTAATTTGTCTACCTTTATGCTGATAGAACACTGCCTAGATTACCCTAGGTTTATAGTAAGCCTTGGAGTCCAGTAGTGTAAGTCCTCTTAATTTATGAGGTATATTGGTCTGTAATTTTCATTTCTTTTAATGTCTTTGTCTGCTAATGTTGGCCTCATAGCATGATTTGGAAAGTATTCCCTTTCTTAAATATTCTGGAAAAGTTTGTGTGGAAATGGCATTTTTTTTTCCTTAAATATTTGACTGAATTTACCAGTAAGGCTATCAGTGGATAGAGCTTAGAAATAAATATTTTTGAAATAGAAAACACATGAGTTCATGAAAACACATCATGAGTTCATGCCAGTACTTCTGATTGAAATATTAAATATTACAGCGTTTTTACTTAATTTTCTCAATTTTATATTTGTATCTTTTTTTCTCTTATGTTGAAAACTTGGTTTGTGATAGCATTAGCATAATTACTCATGTGCTCTATCTTTAATGTGTGTGTGTGTGTGTGTGTGTGTGTGTAATTTCAGAATAAGTCCAGTATTACTAACAGCAGTAAGCCAACTGAATGTAGTTCATGATTTCTTTGTAGTTTCTTTTGTCATTAGGATTTAATCTCACTCAGGATGTTCAGTTGAAACACTATGTTTCAAAGTTTTAGAGTTATTTGAAGTCATTCTTTGCATGTTCTGTCAATAATTTGTTAGGTTCATATATTTAGACTCTTTGATAGCCTTTTTATTTTTGTTCTATTTTATCTAATTTTGTTGTAATGTTAACATTACATGTTATCATTTTCATGTTCCAACGTCAAAGGTATAAATCAAGGTATAGTGAGAAAAATCTAAATTCCATTCCTGACCCTTCATCCCGTTTTCTCTCATTGTTTTTTGGGGGGGCCAAAAAAACCCATAAAAACATTGTATATAAGTATACTTATCTTTGTAAGTATATTTTCATAAATACGTATTTATAGTCACACATATATGTATGTATGTATATATACATAAACAAATTTCTTCGCCATCTAACACAAAATAGCATACCTGTACATACTCTTTTCTACCTAGCATTTTAACAATGTATCTTGAAGATTGCAGTGTACAGAGATCTTTTTCATTCCTTTATACAGCAGCCTAGTACTTTATTGTATGGGTATACGATATGTTATTCAGCCAGTCTCCTATTGATGGACATTGAGGAAATAGTAACTTTTTAAAATATGTTTTCCATACTCCAGGCCACAACATTGTAGCATTGTCCAGTAGAACTATTTGACCTAATTTTAAAGACATTTTTTATTTTAAAACTTTTAAATTTGTATATCACTGCAAAAATTCATTATATAATATACCAAGTTTCAGTGTGTAGTGTGCTGGGAGTGAATTGCTTTCTTGCTTTCTTGCTTTCTTGCTTTGTTTTGAATGTTTTTAATTGGGAAGGTGAAGTTCTTTAATTTTTATTATTTCTTCTAAGTCTTTGTGAACTTTCCCTTCTTACAAGTGCCTCTATTACCCTAAAAGAGTTCTCCTTGCATATGGTACCACTCTCACCCCCTCAATTTGTAGTATCAATAGAATCTTACTAATTCTTTGCTCAGGTAATAGGATCCATAATCTTTATATCAGCTCTAAGAAATATTCTCTCATTGTAATTCATAAAGTTGGGAAAGATCTTGTAGCTGTTCTATCCACTAGTACTCTGTTTCAAGGAAGGAACAACTCCTAAACCCGAGGGATTATTGTCTATCCTATTAAGATGTTGTAATACTAGTTCCTGTTCCTGTGATTTGGTAAATCTCCTGAATCTCATGTTATGACTGGTGGTTCTCTTTGTTTACTAATATTCACCTTCCATTCCCCTTTATAAATCCTCCATGGAGTTTACCAAAGTATTATTAATCCTGATTACATTGCCTTTTCTAATCTCCAGACTCCCTTTTGATAACCCAAATATTCTGCCCTCAACCTTGTGTATACCATTTTAGCATTCTTACCCTAGAAAGAGCAAAATGCAGCCTTGACTTATTAAAATATTTTCAGTACCTTTAGCTCTTTCTGGGCATTGCAAAGACCTTAGAATACTTTCACAGCATTTACCTCCTGTCTTTTCATCCCCAGCTTTTATGCTGCTGCTGTTGTCATGTATTTTAATTTTATGTCAGGGTGTAATTATTACTATTGTTTTGTAGAGTCATTTTTCATTTGGATTTTTTAAACAACTCTATTGAGATATAATTGACATAAGATAAAACGGCATGTATTTTAAACATACAGGTTCATGAGTTTGGGCATATGTATGTACCCATGAAACTGTTAACACAGATACATATATACCCTCTAAATGCACTGTCTAAGTACATTGACCCTCCTAGAAAATTAAGGTGGTCAACAGGGCCTTTTGATTTTTTTTTTTTTTTTTTAAGTATTATAAATGGTGGCAGGGGGGAGTATTTTCATGTTTTTTTTTTTTTTGTGCCATTATTTTAGGATTTTGTCCCATTTTAGAACTCTGATATTTAAGCAAATAATGATAATTCACCCA
>JAQZBX010020355.1:6028-33173 GCA_029593785.1 Cabassous unicinctus
TATATATATATATATATATATATATATAATTTCAGGAATATTTTAACTTATATGTTGAATGAATGACTTTCTCTCTTCTAAGGCCACAAAAAGATAAAATAAGTTAATGTATAGTTTATATTTTCTAGGACTCTATAAGTTTAAAGGAGAACAAAGAGAAAAAACAATACTTGACATACGATATGTATGTAGCGGTGATAGAACAGTTATCAAAGAATATACAGTTTTTGGAAGAAAAATCTCAAAACAAAATATTTTTGTTACTATGCTGAGAGTCATGGCTCTTGAAGTTGAAAATAGACAAAAAGTTGAAATTTATGGCATTTTCTACTTACCTCATTAAAGTGTGGATGTTTTAAAATAATTATCCTATCATTTTCCTCAATAAAGTTTTCTGCTCATACTTCTCCTTACAGCCTCCTTTATCTGCTTGTTTCTAAGACTATAGATTATATGATTCAAGAAAGGAGGGACTATAGAATAGAACACAGAGGTGACCATGTCCTGAATTGTGTCTGACATGGAGGTTGGCTTCACATACACAAATGCTCTGAGAAAGAAGGTCACCAAGAGGATATGAAGGACACAGGTGGAAAAAGCCTTTCTTCACTCACCTCTGGTTGGAAACTTGAGCACAGTAGAAAATATGTGAGTATAAGAAATAGTCATGCAGATAAAGCAGCCACTAGCAACCAGCACTGCAGAGACAAGAATTAAAATTTGATTGCTTTAGGTGTCAGAACAAGACAGTTTCAGTAGAGAGGGGACATCATAGAAGAACTGATGGACCACATGGGACAGACACTGTGTCACCAATGTGGATTCCAGAGTAGGCCAGACCACTGAGTACAGAGGCCAGTCATCTGGACACAGACCTGGGAATTCATGACCATAGGGTAGTGGAGGAGCTGGCAGATGGCCACACAGCAGTTGAGGCATGTGATAGTGAGAAACAGCAGTTCTGTATAAACAAACAAAAACACAAGGAACATCTGAGCTGCACATCCAAACATGGAGATTACTCTGTTGTCAAACAGAAGATGACATATGCTTTGGGGACAGTGACAGAAATGTAACATATGTCTAAGATGGACAGATTCCTAAGGAAGAAGTACATAGGAGTGTGAAGACTCTGGTTGAGGGTGGTCACTGTGACAATAAGAACATTCCCCATAATGATGCCAAGTACATCAGGAGGAATAGCATGCCATGTAAGACTCCGAACTCCCACACAACAGAAAATCCTGTAAGCAGGAATTCAGTCACTTTGGTTGAGTTGGGCACTTTTAGGTAATTTGCTATGGATGTGGAGAACTGAAGGCAAATAATCCCTAAAAATAAATGCGGAAAATGAAGAGAAGGAAGGAAATTAGCATATGTACTTTTATAAAGTTATGTTTGTCAAAGTTCCTTCTCTTTGTTGGTTGATAGTAGAGCATAGCATAATATTTCCTCATCCTTCTTTGTAACCCATCCTTGTTCCTTACTTTCAAGTGAGTGTTAGCAGTAAAATGTCAACTTAAATACCTTGTGCCAATATTAACATAAATTTCTATCACTTTAATAGCTGGAAAATAAGTACATTCTAATCCAAAGGTTTGTCTGGAGGATTTATTGAATTAATATACCTAATTCCTATACACCAGACTCTTCAAAAATATTACCTAAATGTTAACACTTATCATTAGCTCATGACCAAACAGAATTTGTTAAATAATAGAAGGCTAACAATTTATCAGATCCTCTCTTAATTTATATGCAGTTGTAATCCCTTATGTGTCCTCTGGGTGGAAAAATTACTTTTTCTATTCTTTCACCATTATCTCTTTGGCTACTCATTTCATGTGGAAAATCATCTTTCAGAATTCCTCTCTCTGCAATCCCTAGTTACGTATATCTCTTCCTAGCAATTAACTCATACTCTCGTTTTAAAATTTTTCACATTTGATTCAACTCTCTCTCTCTCACTTTCTCTAAAATATTTTATTTGTCCATTGTGGTTTAATTGTGATCCTTCCTTAGTGTAGATACCATTATCAGCCAAAAGAATCATATTAGCATATTTTATTTAAAATTTCCTATGTACTTTTTACTTAATCATATACTATAATTCTAATTGTAAATACAAATTGGGAAGTAATACACATGAATTTACAAAGAGGAAAAAAACTGGGCCACTGGAATATAAAAGAAACATAATAGGCAATGATAAATAAGTGGCAAAGTATGCCCTCAAAGCCACATTTCTGCTTAGATGGCACAGTGCCTCATGGTGCATTTCCTTCTCACACACCCTTCATCCTTCTGAGCTTCACTGTTTTCCACACTCCAGTCTATGCTTCTTGCTCAGGCTGACTTTTCATTTTTATGGTTACACCCCAGCTGTGAAGTACTGCAGGAGCCTGTATCTAATCACTGTGATCCAGAGCCCCTGCTCTACCAAGGTTGTCTTCTATGTCATCATAATCACACGTTACATTAAAGATACATAGAAAAATGTGGTATCATTTTTCAGTAGTCAGTTCTAAATTGCATCCTTAGAGCGTTCCATTCTTATTTTGGGACAATACTGTCACCTTCTCCTCTTCCCTATCTTTCTTCTTCTTTTTCCTCTTCTACCTGTCTTCCATTCTTTTGAAACTTCATTCATGTTTCCCTTTTACTTATTACACTGATTAACATCAGTATCTGACATAATTCTGACAAGAAACTAAGATCTAACTCATATAAAATTTAAAAAATAAACTCCTTTAATGACCTTAGTTATCAAGACTAATTTTATGATATACATTAGTGCTTCGTTTATAATATTTTTATAAAATATCTCATAAATCTTTAAATAGGTAGAACTTGGGAACATGTCTTAGAATATCCCCATTTTGTTGTAAAATACTTAAGATCATCTTAGGTTTAATTCATGGAATAATTGAAAATCCCAGATAAATTACTCAAAGAAATATCTCCAATAACAACTATTTCATTAATATAAGATTTGCAAAAAAAATTTCAATTAGAGGATCTATGGAAACAATAAAACAATTCTTAAAAAATATTCTTTAGGACAGTTACTGGAGGAGTGGTAATTCTGCTTGACATTTTGTTTCCATTTGTACTCTCTGAATTTCTAATTATAAACATTTCTTAGTATTATTATATATTTTTAAATTTTAGGGCCAAAAATTTACCAACAAATGATACCTTAATAAAAATGTGATGAATTGATTGACTGATTCATAAATTTATTAATTCCACTACAATAAATCTTGATGATTCTAGAAAATAGGAATAATGGTTATTATTCCTATTTTCTAGAATCATGGTTTTTATGGTTATTATGGCTTTCCTTGAATTTATTATAAATATGTATTAATTGTAGGAGTCAGTATTTATTGTTTAATTACTTCAAGTGACTAAGATAAAGTGTGTTGACTCTTCTGTTATGTGCAGATAATGCTCTATTTTTCCATAAACCTGAACACATATAATAATTTTAATTATCTATGACATTAATAGATTGTGTTCTGTACAATTACAAAGTGTATGGATTGTACATGATGGATGAGTTAATGGATGATTCTCTCACAACTAATTCCTTGGTAATATTCTTTTTCATTACTGTTAATGTATGGTTGACTTGATTAAAAATGGCTAGCTAAATACATGTAATTAGCTGTCCTGAGCTATGCCCTTTTATTCTGTAGGTTATGACCTTTAAAATAATTGCTTAATACAAAGTCTAATCAGACTAATAAGTCCAAGAAAATGAAAAAGGTAAAGAAAAACCTATCATTTTTGATTTACTATTATTCTTTGTTTTGTTCCAAGCAATATGACAACATAAATCAGTGTAAAAGTATTGAAATATTTTTTGAAAAATTGAGAACATTTCATTATCTGTAGCCTGGAATGAACTATTTTAATACAATATGTTAAAAAGAAGACATTGGTCTCATAATGTGAATACCTTATCTATCTATATTTTCTATTTTAGTCCTATTAGCAGTGTTTCTCAACAAATATGAGAACAGATGAAGGAAAGAAGTGTGGGTGATTCATTGAATGAGGTAAAGGAGGAGGAAAAAATAACAAAACCACTTAAAAGATAATATTTTCTTCTTATGCCAGATAGGCAAGTCAGGATTACTGGGAAGTGTCCAATCTGTTTTAGATACAGGCAAACACAAGTTGGCAGATTTATTTGAAATACTGATTTTTGAGGGGGAATAATTGTGTTTCATAAAAGGTGCCTCTATATTCAGTTACAGATGGCCTTAGGGACAATCCATGTCAGCACTGTCCTTGGCAGGTATAATAGACAATGCCCAGAAGTAATTTATGGGTATAATAGACTTTAGATAATGAGAGAAGAGGACATAAATAGAATGTGTACATGAGCACAAATTTTGTATATCAAGAAATATTAGTATATTGGAATATATTAAATGACATGGTGATATATCTGAGGCAATAATTGAAACAGGAATAAAGCTGCAATTCTTTGAATATTATGTTAATTCTTATGGCTTCATTTTAATGTCTATCAATGGTGTTGTGTTTACCATATGATTGGTGCCTTTATAACCATGGGTCATAAATTTGTGCCTATTGCAAAACAGGAAAACTTTCCTTTATATAACTTTCCAGAGGACACAGTTCTTTGTTTTCATTTGTTTATTTGTTATATTACCCTTCTCAATAGGCAAAAATATTTTCATGTACTCCACCACATATTAATGGTCAAGAGTTTGAGAAGTTTGGGAAACATTTTTTTTCAAAGCAGGAATCAAGTTCTTCCAGTCACTTTTATCTGAAGGACCATTGTTTTCTCCTTTGAATTGATTTGTCTTGTAAATAGGGCAATATATATGTGTGAGTCTATGAATGCATTCTCTATTCTTTTCCATTGATCTATTTACCAGTCTTTTCATCAATACCATTTGGCATAACTACTGTTGCTCTGAAGATATCATGAATTCTGTCCATTTAAATTATCCAAAAATATTATTTTTCAAATTTGCCATAGATGTTTTTGATCACTGGTTTTCCTACTTAAATTTTAAGAACAGCTCATTTTTAGAAATTACAAATGCACACACACACACAAAATAAACTATAGGCATTTTTATTCATAATTCATTAGATTGAGTCTTTAGGTTTGTAAGAATCAATAACTTACAATGTAGAATTTTCTTATATATGAATTAGATCAATCTCTCCATATTTAGGTCTTCTTTAATTTTTCACTATGATATAGTGCTCATGAAAAAATTTGTGCACAGTTTTCAATTCATTCTTACATATTTGATAGGATTCTTTACTGTTTTTATTATTATTTTTATTTTTGTTAAATGTTGAATATAAATAAAAGCACAACTAGGTTCAGAGACATATGTCACAGAAAGTAATAGATTTGAAGAGATCCAGGTGCCTGCCTTGGCACAGAAAAATGAATAAAATAAAATAAAATATCAAAATCTACATTGTCAGAGCTATGAAGTACAGTGAATGGTTTCCAGCAAAGAAACTAATATTGCATTTTAAAAAGGACAAATTCCAAGAAACACATGAACAACTTACACTTACTCTAGAAGAAATAAAAGACCTCAACAGACTAATTAAAAGTAAAGAGTTTGAACAATTCCTCAAAAAACTCCCAACAAAGAAAGGCTCAGGTCAACTTGGCTTCACAGATGAATTCTAACAATCATTCGAAGAATTAATACCAATATTGCTGAAACTCTACCCAAACATAAAGAAAATGGTACACTATGTAACCAATTCTATGAAGATAAAATTACACTAATACTAGAGCAAGATGAAGGTACTACAAGGAAAAAAATTACAGACAAATTTCTCTAATGATTACAGATATAGAAACCCTCAACAAAATACTTGCAAATTAAATCCAAGAACACATCAAAAGAATTATACTCCATAATCAAGTGGGATTTATCCCAGCATGCAAGGATGGATCAACACAAGAAAATGAATTAATGCAATATACAAAATTAACAAATCAAAAGATAACAATCACATGGGCATTTTAATTGATGCAGAGAAGTCATATGAAAAAGTCTGGCATCCTTTATTGATAAAAATACCTCAAAAGATAGAAATAGAAGGGAAGTTCCTCAACCTGAATAAGGTTATATATGAAAAACACACAACTAACATCAGATTCCATGGTGAATGATAAAAGTTTTACTGCTAAGATTTAGAGCAAGATGCACATGCCCAATGTCACCACTGTTATTTAACATTAGGCTAGAAGTTCTAGCTATAACAGTTAGGCAAGAAAAATAAATAAATCACATCCAAATTGCAAAGGGAGATGTGTAACTTTCACTATTTACAGTTGACATAATTCTATACATAGAAAGTCCTGAAAAATGTAAATAAAAGCTCCTAGGCTAACAAATGAGTTCAAAAAGTGGCAGGATAGAAAAATCAGTAGTGTTTCTATACATTAGTAATGAGCAATCTGAGCAGGAAATCAAGAAAAATTCCATTTACAGTAGCAACTAAAAGAATCAAGCATCTAAGAAAAAAATTAAACAAGGATGCAAAGGACCTGTACACATAAATCTATAAAACATTGTTTAAAGTAATATAAAAGACCTAAATAAATAGAAGGACTTTCTATGTTCACAATTTAGAAGACTAAATGTTGTTAATATGTCAATTCTAGCCAAATTCAATTCAATGCAATTCCAATAAAAATTCCAATTGCCAGCTTTGCAAAAGCAGAAATATCAATTTATCAAATATATTTTGAAGTGTAAGAGGCCACAAATAGCAAAATAAAATACCTTGAAAGAGAAGAATGATGTTGGAGGACTCATGCTTTCTGACTTTAAAGCATATTTTACAATTACAGTGGTGATAAAAGCATGGTACTTACATAAAGAAAGATATAGTCACTAGTGGAATCAAATTAAGAGTTCAGAAATGGACCTTCACAACCTTGGCCAATTGATATTTGAAATGGCTGCCAAGTCCACACAAATGGGATAGAATAGTCTCTTCATTAAATGGTGCTGGGAGAAATGGATACCCATATCCAAAAGAATGAAAGAGTACCTCTTCCTCACACCTTATACAAAATTAACTCAAAACAGATTAAAGACCTAAAAATAAGAGCCAAGACCATAAAACTACTAGAAGAAAATATATTGAAACATCTTCCAGACTTTGTGGTAGGAAATGGTTTCTTAGACTTTAGACCTAAAACACAAGCAATTAAAGAAAAAAAAAAAGATAAATAAGACCTACTCAATTATAAAATATTGCTTAAAGGCAAAATTTTTTAAAAAAACTGCTATATCACAAACGTTCCTTAGTTTGTAAAATTGAGTGAAATATATCTTTCATTCCCTTCTATGCCCTTCTGCTCACTTACAAATCACTATTTAAATGATATATTTTCTTGGAAAGCCATGAATCACATATGTTATTTAGTTTAAAAATTATGTGAAATGCATGTTTCACTCACTTCTATGCCCTTATCTACCCTTACAAATGCTGGTTAAATGCAACTTTTTTTCTTAGAAATTTGTAAATACTTCTCTCCTCATTTTCATGCTCTTATTTCCACTTACAAACCCTTTTAAAAAAATAAAACTCAAACACTCCTGCTGTTTGAACAGGATGGCAGTGTATGGTGTTTCAAGTTTCAGCTCCCTCACAGAATATTTTAATAACTAGAAAAACTTGCAGAGTCATCTATGTATCCGAAAGTTGTGGAAAGAGTGAAAGGTTAAAATAACTGGGTGAGTAATGAGTTAAGAAATCACAACTACAAAACAGTAGGAGAAGGTTGTAGTACCATTTCTGACCCCTCCACAAACCACTCTAATACAGTGTGGCACTGACCTATGATCTCATTGTGTTTCCCTGGCTGTGTTTTGGAGGGAAGAGATTAACCCTTATGCATTTATTGGGTTGCATATATGTCAGTGCCATTCCTTGGGTAGCAGTCTGAAAGACTTAGCCAGAGCATTTGTCTCTGGCTCACTCACCCAGAATTGCCCTGCAGGTGGAATCAGCTTGTTCACAGCTAATGTAGTTTAAGAAAGAAGCAACTCATAGTTGCATGGAGCAAAGGATTACTGGCTTTAAGATATACATTAAGGCACCCAGGATGTAGGGATAGTTTATTTCATAGGCAGTAGAGAGGTCATTCATATCCCTGTTAGTTGGGGAATTGTTAAGGCTATGAGTGTATGCCAATGAAAATACAAAGGCTCAGAAAAGGCAGCAAGTAACTCATACTTTTGTCTCAGTCTCATCTCTTTGGTAGAAAATCTAGACTCTGAAGTAGAACACCAGCCAACTCAGATATTTACAGAGTGTGAAATATTATATTTGCATATTATTAGCTTCTGGTACTCAAGGAAATCTCTGTTATATTGTTAGCTGGTTATCAATTTAAGGAATAAACTCCTCAGGGACTAAAACACCAGAGACAGCATGAAAATTTTAAAATGTGCAGTATGCAACAAAGGATCATAAGACAAACAGAGAAAGAACTAAAGAATATAAGTAAAACAATGAATGAAAATATGAGACTCTCAATAAAAAGATAGATTTTTTTTCTAAATAAAGGAACCGAAAAGAAATACTCTACCTAATTATCACATTATTTAAATAAAATATTCCTTAGATGCTTTCAAGAGCAGATTAGCACTGGCAGAAAGAATCCATGAACTCAAAGATAAGAAAAACAAAATGATATAGGTTGAGGAACAGAAAGAAAAAAGAATGAAAAAAAATGTGAGCAGAGTCTAAGACATCTGTAGAACAACATTATACATACCAATTAAACTATTATGGGAGTCTCAGATGGAGATGATTAAGAAAAATGGGAAGAAGGAATATCCAAACATATAATGGTGAAAAACTTCACAAATTAAATTAAAGAAATTAATGTACACATTCAAGAATCTCAATGGAATCCAAACATGATAAACCTGAAAAAAAAAAAAAAACACTTCCAAACACAATATAATCTAATTGTTTTATGCCAAGGACAAGTAGAGAATTCTGAATGTTATGAGAATAGCAAACAGTCTGTATAACGGTACCTCAATAAGATCATGTTCTGACTTCTCATCAGAATCCACAGAGGCAAGAAGGCAGTGAGAGCAAATACTCAAAGAACTGATAGAAAATAATCACCAGCCAAGGATTTTTTTCTCTCATGATTGTTTTTCAAAAATCAGGGAGAGATGAAGACATTCTCAGGTAAACAAAATCTGAAAATTCATCACCACTAAATCTTCCCTATAAGTGAGGATAAAGGTAATTTTTGGACTGAAACCAACAAAAAATAGACTAGTTTAAAGTATCACAAATAAATAAAGATCATCAGTAAAGATAACTGTTAAGGATTGAATTGTATACCACAGTTTGGACTCTTTGTCTTGGTCTCCTTTCTGGTGAGATGTGCCCTTTCTATAAGCTCTCCTCATGTTGTTGTTTCATGTTAAGTGTGTCCCATCTGAAACAGATTGGGCTTTAATTCAGAATACTAGAGTCCTGTAAAGCAGAGTGAAAGTCAGATGGAAAGGATAACCACACAGGGTAGCAAGAAGCTAGAAAAAAATGGAATACAGAAAAGCAAAGTGATGTCAATATATGTACTGCCATTTGATGAAAAATCCACGGAACCTCAAAGCTTGCAGGCTAGGCAAAAGATACTGGACTTCAAGATAGCAAAACTTCTTCTATCCTCTGAAACCATGAAGCAATAAATTTCAACCAATTTTGTGATATTTGTTTTAGCATCTAGTAACTGGGTATTTGAAAAATCAAAAGCAATTATTGTACTGAACTCTGTGGATATATCTCCATATTTTATATCTTACAAGTTTTAAAATGCAAATGCATGAAAAATAATGATATATCTATGGAAATTGTAAAAAGATATAATTTTTAATAAGTAAAACAGAAAGGTTGGGGGCAAGGGTATAAAAATGGTGCAATATCTGCAGTTACTTTAAATATAAATGTAATAAATTATCTGGTCAAAAGGCAGATATTGACAGGATGGATAAAAAAAACAGAAACCAAATCTATGCCATTTACATGAGACTCAAAATAAATTCAGACACAAGTGAGTTAAAAGTGAAAGGATAAAAAAAAATTAGTGGATATAGTAACAAAAAAGACCTGATGTAGCTATAGCAATATCAGATGAAATATACTTTAAATCAAAATGGTTACAAGCAAAAGAAGAATAAAAGGGCACAGAGACAACATAGTCAATTGAACAATAGCAACAATAAAATTCTGAACACATACACACATAAGAGTAAAGCCCAAAAATATATGAAGAAAATATTGACATAATTGAAAGGAGAAGTGGATAGTTCTACATTCAAGGTGGAAGCATTCAATACACCACTTTCAATAGTGGATAAAACCACTTTCAAAAATGAATGGAATATCTGGACAGAGTCTAATGAAGAAATAGTAGACTTGAATGAAACTATGAACCAACTATCTCTAACAGATATATACAGAAAACGTACACAACTATAGCAGAATCACATTCATCTCTTGTACCCATGGATCATTCCTAAGGATATACCAAGGATGTACAAAATAAGTCTCAACAAATTTACAGATATTGAAATCACACAGCAAATCTTATCTGACCACAATGGAAAGAAGCTAGAAATCAGTAACAGAGAGAGAACAGGAAAAATCACAAATATGTGGCTTTTGAACAACACACTCTTAAACAATCAATGGGTCAAATAAGAAATCTAAAAAGAAATTAGAAAATATCTTCAGGCTTCAGGTGAATGAAAATGAAAGCATGGCATACCAAAATTTATGGATTACAGTGGAGGCAATCCTGAGAGGGAAATCTGTAGTTCAAAATTCATAGAATAAGGAAATGATATCTCAAATCAGAGCCCTAACCTTACTCTAAGAAGAATTAGCAAACTAAATCCAAAATAAGCAGAAGGAAGGCAGTAACAAAGCTCAAATAAGAGATAAATGAAGTCCGGCTTGCGAAGTAACCGCTAGAGCTAAGGGTGTGGGTGGTGGGGAGCATGGGAATCCCTGTAGTTTCTGAGTAATATTTGGGTAATCTAGGCACCTTTATAAAATGTATATATATATATATAATAACATTTATGTAAACAAATGCACATATATGCATATGTATTTATATATCATTTTACAAATAAAAAAAAATTAAAAAAAAAGAGATAAATGAAATAGGCAAAAGAAGAAAATAAAACAGAATCAATAAAGCCAATCTTTGAGTCTATGAAAAGAATGATAAAATTAAAAAAACCTTGCTTAGACTGACAAAGAAAAAAAAAAAGAGGACACAAATGACTAAAATCAGAAATGAAATGGGGGCCATTAAAAATGATCCCACAGAAATAAACAGCTATATGAATGGATACTATGAAAATTGTATGCCAACATATTATAAAACCTAGAAAAATGGAAAAATTTCAATAATATAAGAATATAAAAATATAAAAATATAAAATATAAAATTATAAAAATATAAAATATAAAAAATATAAAAGCTCCACTGATTTAATAATATATAGACAATTCAAAAAATTAATAACAATTAAAGAGACTGAATCAATAATTATATCCCCTCAGTAACAAAAATAAAACACAAAACCAGATGGCTTCAATGATTAATTTTTTCCAATGACCCAAAAAGCATTAACACCAATCCTTCTCAAATTCTTCCCCAAAATTCAAGGGTATGGACAGCTCCATATCTCATTCTATGAACCCAGCATCAATTTACTACCAAGGTCAGATAATGACACCATAAAAAATTATAAACCACTATCCCTTATGAATATAGATGCAAAAATGCTCAACAAAATTCCAGCAAATTGAATCAATTATCACACTGAAAGAATTATACATTATGTTCAAACTGGATTTATCAAAAGTAAGCAAAATCATTACAACTTAAGAAATTAATTTAATGTAAAGCACCCCATAAATAGAACACGTAGAAGAATGCTTGACAAATCCAGCAACCTTCTTGATAAAAACACTTAGAAATCCAGAAATGTAGGAAACAACCACATAACGGTAAAGTGCTTATATAAAAAACACATAGCTCACATCATAATAAATTGTAAAAACCTGGAAACTTCTCCCTAGAACAGGAACAAGACAAGGATACCCACTGTCACCACTGTTATTCAAAATTATACTAGATATCCTAGCCAAAACAATTAGGCAAAAAATGAGATAAAAGGCATTCAAATTGGAAATAAAGAAATAAAACAAATCCTATTTACAAATGAATTGATCCTATATCTAGAAATTCCTGGAAAATCTGCAACAAACCCATTGAAGTAATAAACAAATTCAACAAAGTTGGAGGGGTAACAAGATCTATGCAAAAAAATCAGTGATGTTTCTATATACTTGTAATGAAATCAAATTTTGTAATCAAACCAACATGATACTGACACAGGGGTAAACATATAGAACAATGAAATTCATTGGAATGGAAGGGATTTGATACTTCAGAAATAAACCCTCACTATGGACAATGGATTTTTATAAAGTTGCCAAATTCACTCAATGGTGTAAGAACATTCTCTTCAATAATTGGTGTTGGGAAGGCTAAATATCTATATGCAAAAGAATGAAGGGGTTACTGTTAGCTTACACTAACACTCAATACATAACTGAAAATGGATCAAACACCTAAAAATAAGATACTAAGTGATACAACTACCGGATGAAAACACAGGGAAACATCTTCAAGACCTTGTGTTTGACAAAGGTTTCTTATACTTTAAACCAAAAGCAAAGCAGGAAAAAAAAATACTTGAAAGGGAATCCAAAAAGATTAAAAATATATGCTTTGAAGGACTTTATCAAGAAAGTAATAACAACAACCTGCCGAATGAAAGAAAATATTTGGAAAACACTTATATAATAAGGTTTAACATCCAGAAATTTTAAAAACCTGCAACTCAGTAACATAAAGACAACACAATTTTAAAAGTTGTGCAATATTACTGAACAATCTGAGGAGGAAATCAGGGGTGGGGGGATTTCCATTTTCAATAGCAACAAAAACACTCAAATACCTAAGAATTAATTTAAACAGTGAATTACAGGACACATATGCAGATAACTACAGAACAATGCTAAAAGAAATTTTACAAGACCTAAACAAATGGAAAGACATCCGTGTTCATGGATTGGAAGAAAAATATCGTGAAGTTGGCAATCTTACCCAAACTAATTTATAGATTCAATGCAATACCAACAACTTACTTTACAGAATTGGAATAGGCAATTACTAAGTTCATATGGAAGGGAAAGTGCACCTGACTAGCCAAAAGCATTCTAAAAAAGAAGGGCGACTTGGGAGGAATTACACTGCTTGACCTTGAAACATTTTGCAAAACTACAGTCAAAACAGCATGGTACTGGCATAGAGATTGACACATCAATCAGTGGAATAGAATTGAGAATCCAGAAATAAACCCTCACTTATGCAGTCAACCGGTTTTTGACAAACCTACCAAGTTAATGTTAATGGGACAAAACAGTCTCTTCATCAAATGGTGCTGGGACAACTGGATATCTATAACAAAAAGAATGAAAGAGGACCCCTATCTCACTCCATATATAAGAATCAACTCCAAATGGATCAAAGACCTAAATATAAAATCCAGGACCATAAAAGTACTAGAAGAAAATGTAAGGAAATATCTTCAAGACCTTGTAGTAGGTGGTGGTTTCTTGAACCTTATACCCAAAGCACGTGCAACAAAAGAAAAAATAGATGAATGGAACTTTCTCAAAATTAAACACTTTTGCACTTCACAGGACTTTGTCAAAAGGGTGAAAAGGCAGCCAACTCAATGGGAGAAAATATTTGGAAATCACATATCTGATAAGGGTTTAATAACCAGGGTATATAAAGATATGTTATAACTCAACAGTAAAAAGACAAATGACCCAATTTAAAAATGGGCAAAAGACTTGAATAGACATTTGTTCAAAGAAGAAATAAAAATGGCAAAAAAACACAAAAAAACACAAGGAAAAATGCTCAATATCACTAATGTTTAGGGAAATGCAATGAGATATTTCACACCTATCAGAATGGCCACTATTAAAAAGACAGAGAATTATGGGTGTTCAAGAGGATGTGGAGAGAGAGGAACATTTATTCACTGTTGGTGGGAATGCAGAATGGTACAGCCACTGTGGAGGACTGTTTGTCAGTTCCTAAAGAAGTTGAATATAGACTTGCCACGTGACCTTGCATTACCACTGCTGGGTATATACCCAGAAGAACTGAGAACAGTGATACAAACAGACATCTGCACACTGGTGTTCATAGCAGCATTATTCTTGTTTGCCAAAAGTTGGAAACAACACAGGTGTCCATCAACAGATGAATGGATAAACAAACTGCGGTGTGTTCACATAATGGAATATTATGCAGCTGTAAGAAGAAATGAAGTTGCAAACATATGACAACATGGATAAACCTGGATGATATTATGTTAAGCAAATCAAGCCATACACAAAAGGACAAATACTGAATGATTGCATTACTATGAACCAAATATATTGTGTAACATATTGTATGATTCTAAAAAAATTATATGTATCCAGTACATTTAATTGAGAATTGAATGTTTTATTCAATTGTATATTCTCTTTAGGTTTTGTTTATATTTTCAATTATTAAATGAACAAAATTACGTTAATAAAAAATAAAGTTAAGAAGAAAAAGGTTTGCAAGTCTACAAATGAACAATAAGCACATGAAAAGATGCCATATATCACAGGCATTAGGGAAATGCAATTCAAAAATGGAAAGAACATTATACAACCGAAGAAAATGATTATTTTTTTAAAATGTAAAATAAAAGTGCTGGAGAGAATGTGCACAAATAAGAACACTCATTCTTTGTTGTTGGGAATGTAAATTAGAGCAGTATATGTGGTTTTGGCAGTTGCTCAGAAATTTAGGTATAGAATTACCACATGTCTTGGCAACCCCACTTCTAGGTATATCCACCAAGAAATTGAAATCAGTGACTATTACAGATATTTTCACATTGATGTTCAGAGCAACATTATTCACAACAGCCAAAAGTTGGAAGCAACCTAAGTATCAAACATCAGATGATTGGATAAAAAGAAGGCAGTGTACATGAATATATATGATGCTTGAGTACATGTATCAACTTGGCTAGGTTATCATGTCCAGTTGTTTGGTCAAGCAAGCACTGTCCTGCTTGTTACTGTGAAGATATTTCATGGATTTAAACCATCATTCAATTGATGCATCTATGGCTGATTATATCTATAGTTGGCTAATAAGATTGCCTTCAACAATGAGAAGGATGTGAACAATAAAATCACATCCAATCAGTTGATGGCATTAAGAGAAGAGAACTGATGATTTCAGTAGTCAGAAAGTATTTCCATCTCTCTTTCAGCAAGCCTGTTTTCCCTGGGGAATTCATTAAAAACACTCATCTGCGTCCCCAACTTGCAGTTTGCCCTACAGGATTCTGACTTGCACATACCCACAGTCATAGTCACATGGGCTAATTTCTACAATATCATAATATATACATTATACATATATCTACATTTACATTTTATATGTCAGAATTACAGTATTCTACATGGAATTGTTTCTAATTAAGATCATTTCACAGCAAACAAAATGTGTCAGTGAACCCATGCTCATGGAATTGAGTAGTACCCCATCATCTTGAAGACATGGGAACGTTAGAACAATGAAAACATTGAAGACTCAATTACAGCACCTACATGATGACAACACCATGCAGAGTTGGAACAATATTCTCCCAGAGTCTGTATGGGTTCTAAATCAGCATCCAATATATGGTGCTCTTTCTCCATAGGCATGGGTTCAGTAATCAAGGAATGGAAATAAGACTGGCACCACTAACCATTATCCCCAGTGATGCACTAACAAAATTTTGCTTCCTCCACCCATGACTTTAGGATGCGTGATTGTGACAGTGCACCTATGCTGTACACTAATCATGTTTAGCTGACTTCTTTCAGACTATACATTTTTCCTATTTTTGAATTTTAGATAAATAAAAGCATATTATTGTATGCATTTTGCTGTCTTTTTCCATTCCATATTATATTTCAGCAAGTAGTTTATATTGTTAATATGTAGACATAATTTGCACATTTTCTCTGCTGTATATATTCCCATTTCATGAATATACCTCAATTTATTTGTTAACAATTAGGGTTTCTATTGTATTTCCATCATGACTAATGATGTTGAATTTCACCTTTGAGAGGAGGCAATTTGGAAAATACACAGAATATTTTATCTGACCCCAATGATAGGATTATACTCTATTGTGCAAACTAATATTTTGTAGGTTCTCATTCCTTCTGTGGACACAATTTAAAATATAAAATATTAGTCTGCCAGCTTCAACCAAGGGATAAATACCAGCACTGATTTCATAGAGATGAAGTATATAATTCATCAAACTATTACTCAGACATTACTTTATAAAATCTTATTTCTTTCTCCTTCCCTTCTAACTTCAGAGTTTTAGCTCATAATCAGGATGCAATTTGTAGATAACTTTGTCTGTCTTTCTTGCACCCATGCTGTTTGGATATGCTCTTTTTAACTCTTTAAACAGAAGTGAGGATGAAGCAATAATGGACATTCATGCCACAGTTCCTTGAAAATTAAAAATTGACAAAAGTCACTCAGTGATGGACAGCTACTATTACTCAGTTGAGAGTTATGCCCATACAAATGGAACAGATTTGGAATTACTTAAAAGATTTTAAAGTGGCAAATGAATATGTGAAAAATCTTCAAATTCATTAAGGCAAATCAACAAACACTAATTTTTAACCATCAAATAACTACAGATTTTAACAGTGTTTCCAATGTGGTTCTACAGGTGATGAGTGAGGCTTCCTCCCCCACAGCTTTTATACAGAAAAGTAGTCGGATGTACAGGAAATCAATGTGCTGTAGGTATCAGGAGCTTTAAATATTTATATGGGTTCAAATAAAGATTTAAATAGAAATGAAATATCCTAAAATTATTTAGACCATAGCTAATTTTAAGAGTTTATCATTGAATTAGTTATAATTATTTAGAATATTGTACATTGCCAAATTGTGTATTGACAAAACTGCATTTTATGAGATCCTATAAGATCCTTTATGGCTTATTTCCTTAGCTTATCTTTTCTCAGTGTAGAACATGAGAAAACAGCCTTTGCACTCTTAGTGTACTTGAAGTGATTCCTGGAGACATGAGTGGGAAATGAGAGGAGTGAAACATTATAGGAGGGACTATCAATTCAAGGGTGAGTTATAGATCTGGTCAATGCTGTGAGTAACCTGGAGCTCACTCCTGCTGAGGGTCCTCTCAGGAGCCAGGCAGGATGAGAGCCTTGGAAATATCTATTCAAGATATAGAGAAAGAAGAAATATCTAGCTGCTCTCATTTCCCTTTAATCACCCAAAGGTTGTAGACTCTCTCAACAGGCTGGTATTCATTCTTCCTTGTAAGCAGCCAGCATGCAAAGACCCAGAATCCCTAGGAGAGTAAGAAGAATTACAAAATGCAGGTGAAAGACACCGTCAGAACACACTTCTCTCAGCTGGTTCTGCATCAATAGCCAGGAAAAAGGATGGGCCAAGAGGACATAGAATGAGCATGAAAGATAACTAGAAAATGTTTTGTTGCAATTGTTTGTATTTTTTGACTGACTCTTAACAAAGTAAATTTACTTATATTGGTGTAGTACAGTTCTGTGAGCTTCACATATGTATGAAATCATATAACTACCATCACAACCAAATACAGAACAGTTTCATCACCCAAAAATTCTTCCTCTGTTTGTCCCATCTAGAGTCATAGATAATCCTTGCCAATAACTATTCTCTCCATCTCTATAGTTTTGCCATTTTCAGCATGTCATTTAAGTACAATCATACAATATAAATCCTTTGGGATTGTTTCACTCAGCAATTATCCTTTGATTTTATCCAACTTGTTCCATACATCAATAGTACTTTCTTTTTCTTATTTTTAGTTATTTTTCACTATATAAATGTTTATTCATTTACCCAATGAAGGAAAATGATTTTTTATAGTGAAAGGTCCTCAACAAATATTAACAGTTAAGTGATGATTACCTGTTTTGGATAACTGAAACTTTATAAGCATATATTAATATTATAAAAAAGCATGCAATGGCCAATAAAAGTGAACCCATATGGTGGCACAGTGGTGTGAGGATGACATCCAAATCTGTGCTTAGTGAACAGAATATCACCCTGGTTATGATTACATAGTTAGAGAACCCAGCCCTAACAGTTACCAATTGTATGACTTAAGAGATTTCCTTAATCTCTGTATGCCTCTGTTTTTCTGATGGAAAATATGGGGGTACTAATAGTAGTTGCCTTTCAAAGATTTTGTGTGGCAAGCTTGAGAAAAACCATGTGAATCACTTAGACTGACAGGCATACCATCATCCTCAGCATCATAACAATCTCCATCTAGACCATTGTTCTAAACCCAGGAAAAGCTATTACCTTTCTCAATCCTATTTTACAAAGAGGGAAAGGGGGAAAGGCATATTGGGGATAAGGAAAGGAATACCTCTGTAGTAGCAACAATGTATTAGAAGGTAACTAATAACATTTAGGCAAATTCCTTTATACCAAATAATTTGATATACTTTAGTAGATATTAAAGTCATGGACATTTTAGACAATTACCCTTTTGGTACCATATTCACACTGAATATTTTGTCAATGACCACCTTTATGTCCCTGTTCCTCAGGCTGTAAGTGACAGGATTCAGGGTGGGAGGTAAAAGAGAGTATAACACAGACATGAAGATGTTCAATGATGATGGAGACTGAAGATGGAACTGAAGTATACAATGACTTCAGAAAAGAGGAACAAACTCACCAACAGTGAGATGGGGTGTACAGCTTGAGGATGTTTTGAACCCATCTTGTGCAGATGAAATTTTACTGATGGTGGCAAAAATGTGAACATAGGAAACTACCATTAAAATAAAACAAGGGAAAGAAAAACAACAACCAGCCATAATAAGTAAATGCATGAATATGCACTCCAGAACAAGAAAGGGAACACAAGGTTGAAATAGCACAGGAAAACTGATGCTCAAATTTCAGATCACGGAAAATTACAGAGAACATATCTGCCACATGAATGGAGCTGTAGACATAACCACTGAGCCAAAATGCAGGTCGCATCTGCACATGGGCACCCCTAATCATGATGGAGCCCTAGGGCAGAGGAGAGTAAATGGCAGCAGAGTGGTCATTGGGCATGACTGTAAACAGGGCATGGTCAGTGCCAGTGAAAAATGCAGTGCAAGAAAACCATGTGAGACATATCTTAGATGGAAGATGGAATGGCTGTTGGTCAGAGTTCATGATGGATTTGGAGACAGTGATGGAGAAGAAGCACATATCATCAAAGACAAATTCCTCAGGAAGAAATACAAGGGGACTGCGAGATGCTGGTCAGGGGTGTTGAGGATGATACTGAGGAATTTCCCTGTGAGTGCTGTCAGTTAAATGAAGAAGAAAAGTGTGGCATACAGTCTCTGTAGCAGGCAGTCATGAAGGAATCCCATGAGCAAGAATTCTGTTATGATTTTCATATTTGTAAATTTCTCAGGCATACTGATTATTGTGGAAACATAAGAAGGGCGATAATTAACTACTTCATATACATCCTTGGAAACTTCCTCTTTTTTTGTATTTTATTATACTTTACACTGAGGAACATTTTTAGATCATCAGAGTGACTAAAAAAAAATGATATCTTGCAAACTATATTCTTCCATGCATGCTAAGTAAATTATATTAAGATAGTCATTAAGAGCAGGGTAGAATAATTTATGATATGGTAGTGTGCAATTTATGCATAAATTCATCTGTTCAAAATTAGGGTTTTCTCTGTCTTTGACAGAAATGATTGAATAAAACAAACATTTTGGACAGAGTGGAGGATTTAATTTCTGGTAATGATACTTGAAATCTGCTTAGTTCCCTGTGAACTGTTTTACTGATACATTTGAAAATGTATAAAGACTTTCAGATATTTTTTGCTACCTTTCTCTATAGTATTATAACATAGATAATGAGGTGGGCAGGGGAGAAGGAGGCTGACCTAAAGATTCTCTATGCAAGTTCTTTCTGAGATATTGATATTGCATAGGGCAATGAAACAAATTTTTCACATATTCAACATCATAACTAGATTGCTGACATTCTTAGAGGCTTTAAGTTTAGCAGATCATATGTAAACTTCCTTTGAAGAGTCAATATAAAGCTAGAAGTTTCAAACATTCTACTCTGTCCATACAGTTGTTCAGAAACAGATTGATTAGAAAATAGTTTCTTTCATTAAGGGCATGTGGTTACCATGGTTCTAATAAACAAAGTTAAATAAAATAATCAATATTTTAGTTTCCTGAAGGATAGTGGATTGTAAAAGGTGAAATAAATTCACCTACTTAGACACATCAAGAGAGCTGCACTGAGCAAGTCAATGGCACAGAGAAGATTACAGTAGATGCATATAGTTTTGGGGGACATTTGCTTACCTAATCATTATACATATCCATTGTCAGACATCTGTTATCCAAAATGATGTGGAACAGAACAAAAATGGAGCTGTTAAAGTCACTGTCTCATGTGGGAAGTAAGCCTGTGAGAGCTGGGTTATTTGTTCAACAAGATGAACATTCTTGTTATTGGGTTCAGGCATCTGCTCATCAGTCACTTCCTTCTATTAGCCTGGTAGCATCCAGGAGAACTGTGGGGCCCGCTCAGGACCCCATGAGTGAGGCCACATGCTGCATCCCTGTGTGGGCCACTTGAGTCTCTGGGCTTCTGATACTGGATAGACTGCTCATGCCCCCAGTCCCTGCTGCTGACATGCCCTTTCCTGTGCCCTGATGCTCCCTCTCCCCCAAACTGCAATGCATCCTCCATCTTCTGGAGATCCTCAGGGCACCTTTCCCATGTGCCTGAGCTGCCTTCCAGAGTCTCTTATTCTCTTCTTAGTTGCTCTCTTGGGCTAGGGCCTGTCTTGCAGCCCCGGCTTTTTGCCTGACCTTGGGCATGACACAGAGCCCTCTAGGTCAGGATTTTCTCGTGTGTGCATTGAGTTCAGATCTTACCATTTTGGACAGCATGCATCTTAAGATCCTGAAGAAAAGGTGCAAAATGTCCAAGTAATGTTGAGAAATAATTTGTGAGGCTGAGTCAGAGGACTAATGCCATCATCAGGACACAGGCACTGAGATGTGGATGGTGGTGACAACTATGACCTAGGACTCTTCCTTCTAGGCAGATGTGATCTACATGGTCTGGTCCATCCAGGATAACTATGGCAAGATCTGCACTGTCATGATGCTGTGGGTCATCTAGGCAGACTTCCTGGTGATGTTTGTCATGTTACTACTTTCCAAAGTTTTTTGGTATTCTTTGGTCAATAGTCATTCTTAAATACTTAGCAGTACTTTCCCTGTCTTCTCACAAGAGGAGGATGCCCACAGACGCCAGGGCACTAGCCAAAGGAAATGCTGTTAAAGAATACTTGAATATAAGTCATATAAATGTGTACAAATGTTCATGGAGTGTTGTCATCATGGGTGGAGATTCACACAATAACCAAAAGAATATCAAATTCTCATTTGGGGGAGCTCTGCCACATTCTCTAATAAAATAGCAAGAAGGGCCCAAGTACAGGGACAATGACTTGTGAGGGAGGATGTTCCATTGATGGACCCTTGATATTGATGACTATGCTTATGAGCCTTTGCTTTTGAAATTGAAACTTTGCCTAGTGATGTAGGGTGCTTAAGATTTACCTACAGGGAACCTCTTGTTGCTTAAATGTGGCCTTTCTCTAAGCCAAACTCTGCATATAAAAGCAATAACTTCCCCCAGTATGGGACATGACTCCCAGGGATGAGCTTCCCTGACACCGAGGAATTGCTACCAAGTACCAACAAGCAATGCATCTGGAAAAAACAAAAAAAGAAACAAACAAAAAATACCTTGACCAAAAGGGGGAAAAGCTAAAGACAAATGAGTCTGTACAGCTAAGAGACTTCAAAGTGAGTCAGGAGGCCATCCCAGAGGTAGTGCTTATGCACATCTCAACAAGATCTCATTGAAATCCAAAGTAGATATGACCCCAAATAGCAAAGTTCTCAAGGATGTGGAGACATCCAGACACTATAGACAGGGAAGACAGCTCAGGAATTTGGTCCCTTGCCACTGGGCCCTAATCTGGTATTTATGCTCTCCAGTATGACTGCATTAGACTCATCAGTTGTTTCCCTATGCCTGAATATTCTGTCCTTCTATTTGAAACTATAATTATTATTAGAGTTGGGAGATGTACATCCAAGAGACATAAATCTTTGGACTGTCCATGTGCCAGCTGAGCCCTGAATCTCAATGGAGTTGCAAAACCTACTCTCCAGTTCAATGGGCTCACACAGGAAAACTAGTGGATAGGAGATGATGGACAAACAACATACCAAGGACCTGAGAGTGCCTACAACTGCAAATAAGAGAGTCCCTTATATTGGACGTATGGGATCGAAGCTCCCCACAATTGATGGATGAGTGGGCATCATCATCCTAGAGTCCTCAGGATTGGGAAATGAACTATGAACTAAAACAAATTCACTGCTATTCTACTATAGACTTATTGTGATTCTAGCAATGGAAGAAATACCATTGTTGTGGAGGCAGTGACCCATGGATGTTCTGGGGTTAGGAAGAGAGAAAAACAGGTGTAATAGGGGGGACATTTTTGGGACATGGGAATCATCCTGAATTACATTACAACAACAGATAAAGGCCATTATATATCTGGCCATAACCTACAGAGACAAATGGGAAAGAGTATAAACCACAATGTAAACTATAATCCATGCTTAGTGGCAATGCTCCAAAATGTGTTTATCAGTTGCAATGAATGCACTACACTGATGAAAGATGTTGCTAATGTGGGAAAATGCGGGAGGTGTGGGGAGCGGGTCATATGGGAATCCCCTATATATTCTCTGTTACTTTTATGTAATCCAAGTATCTTTTAAAAAACAAAAAAAGTGAAAAAAAAGAATACTTGGGAGAGTTTGCAGCTGAAAGCCGGCAGAGCTATCTGCAAGTTCCAAAGTGCTGCTGTACTAAGCCTGAGCTCACTCACCACTACAGTATTTGCAAAAGTTGTATTTGGAAAATGGAGCAGAGTTTATTGTGCTCTTTACTAAGTATTTAGCCTTGTTTTTCTCTATGCTCTAATTCTTTGTGTATTTCAGTTTATTTGCTATGTCAGATAGGACAAGGCTGAATGCAGTGGTTTTTCACCACCAATAGCTGCAACTCTTTTGAAACCCTTGTGCCTTGACGGTCTTCTTTTTCAATTTGACTAAAGTTTGGTTTGGCACCAAATCCACTCAATATGCAGATATTAAATGGAGTCTGAGAGACTGAAATGTGATGGGCCAACATGGGATTAGTATTGTGGTGGGAAGGGATGGAGTTGGTATTTGGGACTCCTCACTACTTCCCTGAAACAATCCCTTCCTAGGGATCTGATTTAGGCAATTGCAAATGGCAAGCAGGAAAGGAGGCCCGGGGTTCTTATTGAGGCCACCTCCCATCATGCTGGAATTCTTTGATGAAATTTAAATTATTTATTTGAGGACTGAAAAAGAATCAGTGGTTCATTTGTGATCAGTAAGGTAAAATGAACTTACGCAAACCAATTGCTTGAAGGAAGCAGAGTTTTATATATTAATACTCACAGATGGCAACTTTTCCAAAATGGTAACTGGATGGCGCTGTAAATCAGTGTTCACCTGGACAACTAAGGAAAGATGTGGGGCCACCAGAGGAAGCCAAATGTCATTATCTTCCTGCACAGTTAAAATTTCTTTAAATCTATAAAACAGTGAATATAATTTAAATGCATTATAAGAATAATCTTTCTTTTTTATTTATTCAATCAAAAAATGTGTAAGTATCTATTTCTGTCAAAACAAACATGGACATTGCAATTACAAATTTGATTAAAACATAATTCTCTGCTTTCAGTGATTTAATACATAATTAAAGGACCCAGCAAATACAGAACAATGCAATGTACTATTATAAATATCTTTTTGTGATATATGCGTGCATATTGTAGGCACATCTAAAAAAACTTGAATCAGGGAAGTCTTCCTAGAAGAAGGTTGTTTTTGGTTGTTTTGAAGAATTAAAAATTGGCTACAGCAAGAGAGGATGAGAAGGGAATTTTATGAAAAGTTGTACTACGTATAAAGTCACTATCATGTAAACTTGAAGACCCATTTAATGTAATCTACATGTTCAAGTGGATACAATAAAAATGAATGGAAGGTTATAGACCCAACATCACTGACCTGGTTTTATCACAGCTCGCTGAAATCTCATTATTTTCTTTGCTTGAATCTAACTGCTTTTCCTGACTAAAGTGCTGAAGAATCCCAATTTTGTGACTACAGTCCCTCTATTTTCCCTAATTTTCAAGATTACACATGCAATGACTTAATGGATATTACTAATTGCATGTCACAGTGGTATTTATAAAACTAAATTTTTAATTTTATGCTTAAACCTATCTCTTCCTCGATATTCCCCTCTCATTAAATGAAATCACTGTCCTGTTATTGTTCAAACTCAGTATTTCATCCTTGTATTTCACTAACATCACTTACTGATACCTTTATGAAATCCTGCTGACTCTATCTCCAAAATATATCACAGCTTGGATCACATTCACTAGCTCACTGACACCTCCTTTGATCCATTGCCATAGCCTCCTGACTGGTCGCTCTGTTTTCATTCTTCCCTTTTAAAAATCTGTTTTCCTGCAATAGCTAAATGATCCTTTGATATGATTCCAATGGTTTCATTTCCCTGCTCAAAACCCTACAGTGTATTTCTATAATAAACTAAATAAAATCTTCCTACCTTGACCTAAAAGACTCTAGTGGATTTGGTTTGAGGTCACCTCTAGAAACTTATTTTTTATAAGTCTCTGGATTAATTCAAATCCATTATGCTCAAATATACAAACTGTTTTTCCATCTTTTTATATATCTTAATTTCAGAATTCAGAAGCAGTTTACTTGTAAAATAATGTGAAATGTTAGGGGAAAGCATATTGTAAGTTTAATTTTTAATTTATTCATTCAATTGACAAATTCTATAGAACACCTATATTGTGTCATGGTTTCAAATAAGTTAGATACCAAGTCATCACTTCCACTAGCTCATTTAGGCTCAAGGATTACTCCAAGGGACACATCACCAGAGTACAGAAATTTTGGTGATTGACAGTCACCTATTTGCCATTTTATACTCCTATTTTCCCAGTTGGACACACAACTCTTGAGGTCATAAGATGGCTAATGATTTCATTTGAGAATTTATTTTATCTAGTCAGGACCGTACCATTTAATTCTTTTTTATAGAATGAAAAAAAAGTCCTTGAATGATGTAATTTACTACAGCTCATAAAATTAAACAATGGACAAACTTTTAAATACCTTAACTCTTTTAAGTGTCTGAATTTGTTCCATGATATTCTCACCAGGAAACCCCATGCCCAGATTGTTTCATTAGTTCATTCTACCAAATATTAAAGAAGAAATAATACCAAATTTATATAATCTCTTCCAAATCTCATTCTATTAGACCAATCTAACTCTGATAATTGAAAGTTACAGTGGGAAATATATACATGTGTGTATGTGTATATATTTATATTCTTTCAGATTTTCTAAATAGATTATCACATTTGTCTCCAAATAGAGATAGTTTCACTGCTTCCTATCCAATGCAGGTGCCTTTGTTTTTTAATGAGCAATTTTTAAAAATATTTTAAAAGATGCCTAGGTTACATAAATGTTACACAAAAATTACAGGGACTCCCATGTTCCCCACCTCCCACACCTCCCATAAATAAACATCTTTCATTAGTGTGGCACATCACCTGCAATGGATATCCACATACTGGTGCTTTGCCACTAAGCATGGACCACATTTCACATTGTAGACCTCACTCTCTCCCACACAGTTCTGCATGTTATATGCTGATGTAAAATGGCCTGTATCTGTCATTGTAATGTCACTCAGGATAATTCCCAAGTCCTGAAAAAGCAACTGTATTACAACTGCTTTTCCCTTCCCTGCCACCAAAGCATCCAGTGGCCCCTGGCTCACCCTCACTGTTGTAATTTTTTCCATTCCTTGAATCACATTATGTCTACAACAAAATATCATTAAGTCCACTCTAGTCCATAGCTCTTCCCCCAATCTTGAGGAGTTTAGGATGGTGATGTCCAATGCACAGTTAGGATTTTGGTTAAGAAAACTTGGCATTTTATAAGTTGTTTGGGATATTGCATGTGTTATTAAAATCCTATATAAAGAGCTGCTTTTTTCAATCACAAAGAAAAAAAACAATGTGAACATAAAACACAAATTCCAGACTTGTGTTTCAGGGAGTTCCTATTTGACTGTGATCCATTAGTGCTCTCCCTTGAGCACAAATGGCCTTTTACTAATAGGTGCATTTTGGTCTTGTTTAGCTCTTACACTTACTTTGCTTTGAAGTTGTGAAAGATTTGGACACTGAACACCACAATTGGGTCCAGGTCCCTGGTTCACTTCCCAGCAAGTCCCTTGATGCTTTCAACAGGTCTCCTGTGCATGCCTGTGTGTTTTAAAATTGGCATTGCTGTTTCAACAGTATAATATTTAATGTCTCAATACAACAAACAAGCTATTTCTTAGAAATGCAGCATTGCATGGAAGAGGAGAGAACTGCCACAGCCTCCTCCTCCAGTGGGATATACGTGAATGTATTGCAGATTGGAGAGCGTCTTGTTCCAAAGAACAATGATTTCTCAGTTGTTGGTCTTTGCTGCCTTCCTGTTTTAATTTTATTTTATTATCTGGAGATCATAAGGTCCTTGGCACTGACTTTTGTTGTTCTTGTTTTTTCAGCCAAATCAGCAGTGTATAAGAGAA